>JNEY01000560.1:16139-45260 GCA_020875895.1 Aphelenchus avenae | reverse complement strand
GCCGGGCCCGGGCCTCGATTTCGCAGAACCAGCCGGGCCCCGGGCCGGGCCGGGCCTGGGGTAGGCCCGGCCCGTTTAGGCCCGGCTCAGGGCTCAAAAATTGCCACGTTTTGGTCAAATTTTCGATACATTTTTGGCAAATTAGGCAAAAAGTCGCTCTGACGGTGCCTGCGGCAAGCTATTTTTGGTTAAAATACTCGAATATTGCATTTTAAAATCATGATAAGGGGCAACATTTTAGGCTATGGAAAGTACCAAAGGGGGACCAAGGGAAGTTTTCATGTCTAGCTTAAGAAGTCAAGGCCCGCCGGGCCTTATACGCCCGGCCCGGGCCCGGCGGCGGGCCGGGCCCGGGCCTCAAAATTTTGCCCGCGGGCCGGGCCGGGCCTCGACTTGAAGGCCCGTTGCACAGGGTTGCTCGGCACTTGCGTATGCTCGAGGAAGGCAAGTATTATTATTCAGGTTTTTCCAAATCTCCAACGTCATCGGCATCATCTCGTTGTTCATCGGGTCTTGGGGAAGCTACATTATCATTCCGCCTGGCTGCGTAAGTGACTATTGTCGTTCACCTTAAAGTCGGAAAATCGACGCTTTAGAAACATCTCAAGTCGTACCGATTCCTGATGCTTTTTCGCATCGTAGACCTGGCACAACTTGCCTACTCCGTCCAGAAGTTCGTCCTCGATTTTCTCGCCGCAGTCTCGATCATCGAAAACGGACCGATCATACCAGACACGGCGAAAGCCCAGTGTAGGTTAAGAGTAGAGATGGGTAGCTCAGTACTGACCTCACCCGTCCGTACTACCGTACCGTAAATAGGGCAATACGGTACGGCGTAGCGTACGGTGCGAGGCGCTATCTTTAGTTTAGAGGATACTGGAACAAATGTTTTGGGACCTTCTAGGCTCTGCTTGTGGAAAGTGAAAAACGATTTAACTGCGTACTCTCAGTTAGGCCTTGTTTACCGTTTTCCATAACTCTTGGCTTAACGGCAAATGTTTAGTCTTCACGTCGTTCCTGCTGGTATGCGAGATGCTCTTCGTCAGCGTCCTCGCGACGATTCTTTTCCGACCGTCGAGGACGCTGTTCTTCGACAAGTACAACTCAGATACGGGCCGAGTCGGCGATGCGACGCTATGTTCTGCGCCAGTGATAGAGCCACATCCCTTGCGAATCGAGGAAGTCAGTCTATCGACGGACAAGATCGACAAGAACCACAACAGTGCGAGCACGAGGAGCTTCTACGCCGGTGACTTCTACTCTCTTGTCGTGAGAGAGAACCGAGAACATAGCGCGGGAACCGTCTCTACGACAGCGTCCAATGACAGTGTCGACAAGAAGCTCTAGGTGTCTTCAGTCATGCCTGCCGTGACAATCCCTCGGTTGTAGTATAGCCGTTTCCGTTCTTGCCCTTTAAGGTTGTAAAGATGATGACACCTCCTATCGTTTCCAACCGGATTTTTGGTGTTTTAGTAGGTGCCTAGCAGTGATCGGTAGGGTACCACTCTTTCTCGTTTCGAGTGCATGACACCTGTGATCTCGCTTTGACCTGTTTCTGTTGATGCACTTTCTTTCATTGTTCGAACTGTGATAACGCATCTCTGTGATACAGAAACTGCTATCGAATGAATCCTATTGAAAAGTGTTCTGCGTTTTGACCTAATGAATCTGACTATATGGAAGGCACTTAGTCCAAGAAAGAGTTTAAAAAAATCAACGGTTTAGGCGCAAGACGTTAAACCGCCGCATATCGGGATTATTATCCGTTGACTTCGAATTAAGCGTAGTCAACCACCCATTTGGATAACGCGTAAGCGCGTATGAGAAATAAATGCTGTAGGTTGAAGGAAGAACAGGACACCTCGTGACCTACTCTGCTGCGCATGCTTACAGCGAAGGTATCATGCTTTTCCCGCGGCATCTTTGGTCATGCATGGCTAACGGTGTCCGTTAAAGAGAAAACCGTAACAACAGGTCCTCGACGAACCACGTTTAACGTACGTTTATCTATCCGTCCCACTAAATGAAAAGATTAGATGCATTCCTACTACAAGCGAAAAGAACATGTAATGCCTGATTAGAGACCAATCACAGACAAGAAGAGCTTTCACTTAGTCGTTCTGAAAGCACGTATTTGGACGATTGTGTGTAGCACAACACTGATTCGCCGAGATGGAACCCGTTTCGACGAAGGTTTTATTGAACTCCAGTAGAAAGTAATTCCGTGGGCGATCAACAAATAAACAAAAGGTATGAGATAAACACAAAGGGAACAGTGTAAGATGGTATCTACGCCTACTGCTCACGCTTGTCCCGGATGCACCGATGCTCGTTACCCTGCGGCATATTCGGGTCATGGTGCACGAAGTGGCCATCGACGACGAAAATGGATGGCAGGTCTTCACCGAAACCAGACCTTGCTCGAGCTAAAGCATATACCGTAAAACTCTAATAGAAGCCGAGTTCTAATAGAAGCCGACCCCTAATAGAAGCCGACCCACAAAAAACCCTATCGGGGCGACATGTTTAAAAGGCGTATTTAGACGTATCTCGCGTAGTTATGAGTGTCCTATTCTAACATACAAAAAAATTTTTTTCGCGGCCAAAACCACAGGTACCTTACCTGTGGCGCTTTTCACTAAGGCCCTCAAAATTTGGCCATCGAAAATTAGAAGCCGATCGGCTTCTATTAGAGCTTTTACGGTAAGTCACTTCATCGAAAAGGCTGTTTGTTTCGGATTGTTTGGAAGCAAGAAGGGACGTCTTCCTACCTTCGATACAGCCCTTGCAATGGTAGAGCCTAGCATTGACGCGGACGTCGTGCTCATTGCGAATCTCGACGTCCTTTTGGTAGAGGAAGACGAAGTCGCCCAGAGCACCGCTAAAAATCATTGAACCATAAATCGCAAACAGCGAGCTTGTTTACCGCCTCTGTTTCGTGCAAGGTTGTTCATTTTCGGAAGGGTGGCTAGCAAAAAAGCTGCCAAATTGTGCATTTTACTTCAACTCCTTGCGGAATCCAGGATCACTGTGACGTACTATGTGTAAGTAACTGTCAGAGAGAAGAGTCAGAAAAGTGTTCTATACACCCGAACGAAACTGCCCTCTTTCGCCCATCTTTAATTTTTAGACGGGGTCCATGTCCACAGATGCTTATGTTCTCATAGATGCCAGTCAATCAATGCTTACCTATACAGGGCGCTTTGGCAGACAGACGGGCAAGGACACGGCCTTGCTTCACCGAAGCACTGGAAGCCGTCCAGAGACGTCGCAACGGCAGCTGCCGGAGGACTGAGCGAAGGGGCCACTGCCTCGAGCGACTCTTCAGCAGAGCCGTGGGTCACTGCCAGCTCGGCCACCTGGAGCGGAATCAACTGCCGCCTGCATACCGTTGTCAACAGCCAACGACGGCGGCGGAGTGGGAGAAAGCTGGAGGTCCAAGCTGCTGTCGCCGTCCACGTTCGGTTCCTGCTTGATGGTCGGAGCACTGCCCGCGGACGACTGGCTTTCCTGTAGAACAAAAATAACCTTAAATTTAAAGAAAATATCCTAAATATGAGGATGAAAAAAGTGAAAATTGAAATCTCAAAAGTGACACTTCCGTTTGTTTTGGTATTCAAGTCTCTCTGAGCAACCAACGACGTACTTCAGCATCAGCTGCCGGCTCCTGCTTCACCTTCTGTCGACCCGAGCGACGTAGATGACGTTTCGCCGCGATGAACACCACCTCGTCGTCTGAGTCTGCTTCGTTACCGCCACTGCTAACAGCCGTTGCAGTAGTTGCATTATCGAGGACGGTTTCCTTGGTTGTCTGCTCAATGACTGGCGGTGCTAGACCGGTCGTTGGCGTGCTCAAAGGCGAGGCGACTTCGACCTGGTTCTCGTGAACGGCGTTGAACATTTCGTGTTCCTCTCTGAGGACAGCCTGTAAATTAAAATGTCAAACGTTTGGGTGTTTCTGCGTCTACTTCCGTACTGTGCGTCTATGCTCATAGAGTGGAAACGGCCTGGCTATTCGCTGATCATTTTCGGCTTTCATTAAAGGCTAGTATCCAGGAGTGTCTCGGTATTCCGACTTCGGAATTCCGCATGCCGACCGTTTTACATTTCCAAATGCAGAAAAAGATTGGACTTCACTTCACTTCACTTCAGGGACACTTCTGGTACTATCCTACTACTATACTTATAGATTTCCGAGCCAGAGGAAGGCTCAAAGTTTGGATATCGTAAATCCCACGTTGTCCTACCTCATGATACTGCCGGAGCTCAGCGAAGGAACAGCCAGGATGATCCACGACGAATCTCCCCACATGCGCCGGCAACGCTTCGAGACCAAGCACTTCGCCCAAGAGAGCGAGCGAGATTTCGAAACGTCGACGGACATTGATGTTGAACGACTAAAAATCACATTTAGCACGTAATTATTGAACGTTAATTGCAGGCGATTCGTTAAATGCTTACGCCGTTCATTTCGAAGACCGCTTGGCCGCCGTTGATGAGCTCGTTCCATACAAACGCGAGCTTCGTCTGGGTACTTTTCCGGAAGTGGCTGTGGATGGGCTTGTTTGCGCTGAGAGCCTCGTCAATGGCTCCGTCAAAGACTAAAATACTTCTCATTTTGCATTTCAAGGTGACCGATATTTAGCCAAAGAGTAGGGATCGGCAGCCGGTCCGTTTCAACAGGCCGAGCCCTTGGCTGTTTTCACACGAGTGCGATCCCAACGGCACGGGTGGTGTTTCCCGGCACCTTGGGGGTAGGCAGAAAAATACGTTTCCCGATACGAAATTTAACGGCTTTTAATGGATTCGCGGGGGGTGGCGCGGCTAAAGTCGGGGGAGCACGCAGATCGCAAACAAAGTGGTAAGCCTACTTTGAGGACTGCTCTGGCCAACAGCCTGCCAGTGCTGAGGAACTCTGGCTTCGACAGCGCTCGCTGACTTCGTGGTGGCAGTTTTTCGCTTGCCAGCAGAAGCAGCGTGCTCCGTGGCTGTCGGAATCTCATTTCCTTCTTCCAATGCTCGCCTCTTGACAGGAGGTCTAAAAGTATCGGTCAACCGTTCACGAGGATTCGTTCGAAGCTTACCCATCTGCAAGTTCTTCGGCAGGGACGAAACGTTCATGAGTTGCGCTGTCCATAGCGAATAGATTGCTCGAACGCTTGAGGAAAAAGGCGAAGACAAGAAATGTGCCTTTCTAGAATGGCATCGACGATCGAGCTTTTATGCGGTTGTGGACCACCGTCTCGCTGGTTCCATAAGCGTCTGACCATGAAGTTTTCCCGTGATTTTCGCTTCATGAACCAAGGCTGTGAACACGCATGGGCTTATTCGCGTTTCAGTTGAATCAAAAGCGGTACTAGCGTTGAAGGCAGTGTTTTGTGAGGCTTATCTGTTGGCCAACATTTTCCTTTCTCATACAATAGTCCCAAGGGAACGCCAATCGAGAACCAAGAAACATGAGAATATGTCGAACGAGTTCAGCTCGCTAGAGATCCGTAAACTGCAGCCACACTTGTGCACGAACGACCGAGTTAAGGCGCTTTTAGCACTACCGCCGGTTATCGCCATTCATAGTCCAAGAGAATAACGCAGGACATCGGAGTAGTTCGGCAGGCCTTCGCGTTAAATCACTCGACAGCTCCACCAGTTACTGCTTACGTTCCAACCAAAAAACCAAAGATTTTTCAGTGAGTTAATGAATGAATGTCTGCAAGAAATAAACTCGTTCTCGAAAATTGAAAACTTTCAATAATGCCCCAACTTTTCAAAAAAAAAACTCAGCTTTTTGTCATTATCCGATCCCCATAAGCTTTCATAAGCTCGGAACCGTAAGTACAAACACAAGGAGACTGCTCTGTATCGTCGAGTACCAAGTAGTACGTAGCGGTAGAGCATACACATAGCCAAGTTCCAAAACTCGAAACGATGCAGTCTACTTCAGATGCTATTTGAGAGCTAAGTCTACTGCGCATGGTTATAACGAAGGTATCGGTGCTTTTCCTCGGCATGCTTAGGCTTTATGGCGAAGGAAGAGTCCGTCAACGACAAAAAAGTAACAACGGGTCGTCGAATCAAACTTGCCTTGTACGGCTATAGAAACCGTCCCGTAAGTGAACGGATTAGATGCAGTCCTACCCCTATGGCTTGTTTGATGCATGCCCCGAGCACCTATTGCTTCCCAGCTAGCTACACGTTCGTGCATTTAGGAACGTCAACATGAACTCCGACTCGTCACCATACGATATTGCTGCTCAGTTTCCGAAATATTTGCTTTTCCGGATTCTTCAGGCTGTCGAATTGGTCTGCTCTGCGGTGACGCTATTGCTAGCGGCTAAGATTGTCGTGCGGCGTAGATAGTGGCAGCTGCCGTTGCACGCCAACTTAAAAGTGGTAGACGGCCAAGCCAGCTGCGCATAACCAGTCCGCATTTCAGTTAATTTTCGCAAACATATTAGTTCTCTTCGTCATGTTCAACGCTTCAGTTGCGTCTATGAACGTATTCGCACAGGTAAGCTGCGAGCGCATAGCGTGCCATCATCTCGTTTATGCTACCACGCGAATTATCCTCTCATGCCTTTCCCGTCCATAAAGGAGATACTTCGAAGGGCTTGAAATCCCATGCAAATGTTTGTGTAAGTTGAGATTAAATACTGGACCACGCAGCGTCCATGCGATCTACAAGCGTCTCGAGCAGCGTCCATTGTAACACGCGGCATGCACCTCACCTACTTCGTATCCTTCCCCTTGTGGCATCTGGCGGTTACCGTGGAGAGGGCGTGGGCGACATTGACGCCTCACGCTTACGAACGGGCGAACTCTGCGTACGCCGTAGACTTCACTGTTGTCATTGTTAAGTTTGGGGAGGACGACCGGCGGCCGCCTGCTGGAACGACTAATTATTCGTCACGGGAAAAGAAGCGATGCATTGCGAAAGCAAATAGCTTGCAGGATAAGAAAATACGGCTCTGATTTTCGGGTTTGAGCGGTTATTTGAACACAATTCCTTGGCCTGTCGGGCCTTCAAGCGGGCCGGGCCGGGCCCACCCTAGGCCCGGCCCGCTGCACATGGTTGTGCTGAACGGTCGTTAATGAGGTCGTGCCAAGCAACACGCATTTCGAGTGAGTACCTTTCGAGAAGCCGCTGTGATGGCTTCTCTCTCAAGACATCAGACTTGAAATATTGTATTAAACTGTACTTTCTAGGTACAAGCGAATATTTCGTAACATTCGATGATGTCGTAAGTAAGACTAGTCCGTTGATGCATAAATTGCACTGATGTTGATGCACTAAACGACTCGGATCATGCTCGCCGTGGACCGCTGTTTGTTGTTAGCTCGCCTTCTGCTGCATAGGCTCGCTTACCGGTGACTCATTCTGAGAAAGAGCAATCGTAGCAAGCTTACTCGTTCTGTGCGTACTTGTTGCTAGACACGTCATACGTTGAAACAAAGCCGATTTCTTCTCTCTAAGCGCATATTTTCGCTTCATGAGGGCCTCAGGAAGCCGTGGAAAGGCTTACGATTTCGTGTTTTTTATTACAGGACTCTTAGCTAGGGATACAGTCGTTAACCGCGAAACTGCTCGATAAAACTTCGTTGCAGAAAATTTTAGCTTACTTTTAAAACAACTGCTTAGTCATAAACCGATTCTCGTATAAACTGTGTACGACTCGACTTTTACGAAATTACACAGATTTTCCTAGTTGCAGCGTGAAAAATTTACCATTTATTTGGCTGGCATCTAACGACACGTGCCGTTAGCTCTTCTACGCAAACGTTAAAGTATTCGAGAGGATATTTCTGATCCCTACCTTCCTTCCTGAACAACTGTTAACAGCCGGGAGACTCTGTGAGTTCTCAAAAGGGCGGCAGTTAGCTTTATGGCGTTTTGCCTTGACGTTCGTGTCGAGATTTTGATGACGCTTCGCAGCAGTTATTGACCGACCATCGGAGGTCATCCGGTTTAAGCCGACATTCGCAGTATCCTCTTTATGCCTGAGGACATTTTCTTGCTCGTAAATAATGCTCCACTGGCAACTAGCGACAAAACAACTCTCTTCCTTGGGAATTAAGTGAAAGCAACGTTGAAAGCGCTTAGTTACGTGCTTGTTGACCGTCGTGACTAAGTACTTATTGAGTGTGGAACCTAAAAGAAAATTTCAGGTTGTGCGAAGATGAGGACCTCGAACCTGTCCGCTAGCCACAACAACAAGCCAAAGCGCAAGAGATCGCGCAATAGCGGCCATAGCAAGGTAAAGCAGACTGTAGCTTTCACCGTTTTCGAAGACCTGACCAGGGTTTCCGGGTTTCGCGAAAACTTCACCCTCAACCTCTCCCTCACCCTTGCAGATTTTTCAACTTCACCCTCAACCTCTCCTTCACCGTACGGGTTTTTGAAAACGTCATCCTCGACCTCTCCCTCAACCTCACCCTAAGTAAACCGTTGCATTCACGCTCATCTTTAGTACATAGCATCGAATATTCGCGCTACGCTTCACGCTGCAATGACAATAACTTCACCCTCAACCTCTCCTTCATCCTTCCAAATTTTCCGACTTCACCGTCAACCTCTCCCTCACCCCTTGGCTTTTGAGAGCTTCACCCTCGACCTCACCCTCAACCGGTGAGGGTGAGGGTGAGGGTGAAGTTAGGGTGAAGGGTGAGGGCGAAGTCAAAACCCTGGACCTGACCGCTTGCTAGCCGAATAGGCTGTCATAACTTCGTTTCCCTTCCTCGGATAGGTCTATAGTAACCTTTGTCTTATCCTCCATGGGTACGTAAGACGTGATTCAGCGGAGGAATCCTTATACACTAAAGCGCTGGTCTATGTCCGTCCCACAAAAAAATTTTCGCTTGCGGGGGTCGAGTTTGGTATCATTCGATAGGGCTTCTAAGTTTACGTAAAAGTGCAAAGTTTCAGGGGAATCGGTTGGCTAGAAAAAAAGTTATGATCGACCAAAGTTTGAACTCCTGGCTCTTGCTTACATGCCATAGCGGGCCCGCTATAGCATGCTTCCCCTGCGGACAAAAAGGCAACACTTCATCTGATTTGCGATCCTAGGGGGTTTTCCAGCATGGAGAATCCAAAAATAGCGTTCGTTTTTGCAGTTACCGCATAAGCTGTCCGCCTGGTACAAGTAAACTCCGATAGCGGCGCCGGCTGCGCGAAGCGCAGCCCAGCCGCTAGTTATTGGAGAAAACAAGCTGCACTACTATAACGCCTTCAATATTATCTCGCCCCTTTTAGCACCAAAATCCGCTCCTACTCTCGACGGAAGTCCTAATCGACGTTTTCGCCTGCTGTAATCGCTCGCCTACACTCGACAACGTCGTCGTCGTCTCGCGGAAGTTTAGCGCTTATGCCAACCGCCTGCCCAATCTCCGAAGCGTCGACTATATTGAGCTAGGGCATGGGCAATGTCGCGGCCGATACGACGTGAATGCCGATGAAAAGAGCTCCGCAGAGTGCACCCTCAAGGAGGCCTTCGAAGCGCTGATCGGATATGCAAGTTTCTCGCACATCGACACCCTCTGCTTCACGGTCGGCGATAAGAAGTGCTTCGCGAAGTTCAGCCGACAGCTCTGGGAGCGGCTGGCGAACGTCGTGGCCAAGTGCGAAGGCCTGGACATCCAGGGCGTCGATTTCAGGTAAGAAATTTTGATCGGACGTTTGTGGCCCAAGTTTTTTTAAGCAGGTCCGTTTTTCGATTGTGGAATTTAATAGAGAAGCTTACAACCGTCTGAGTGCTGCTTTCGTCTTTTTAAAGGATGCCTTAAAATGATGCGTACGAAGATCTGAAACCAGCAGCAAATAAAAAAGGATTGTCCTGGATTTCAGCTTATGTGCCGTACTTTTATCGAATCTTTTTTCTTGAGAGGGACACCTGAAATACATTTTACAACTGGGCTTTTATGTCTAAATAAATATTTTTGATGTTTCTTGCTTTCACATTTTAATATTCTACAGCCGCACTCTTTAGCAGCGTTCATGCGGACTTGCTGGCGAAGCTCAGCCGCTGCCTTCGTCCGTCGGCTGTGAACTTCGCAGGCTGTCTCTACGGTGCCTCACCCTGCGTAGACAACTTGTTGCGAAGCGGCAGTCAGGACACGACCCTTATGACTGTCCGTTCGTACCGGGACGGTGCTCGCCACGATGTTCGCGTATCGGACGAAGCAATTCTTCGATTCCTGTTCGGACAGCAGCATCCTCCGTCGGCCGAGGTCACGCTCAGCATCGACTGCGCCACGGTCACTAAGACGTTCCTTCGCGATCTCATCGAGGTAGGTTTTTAGGCTTTTCGTTTGGGTGATTGCTTCAGGGGTCCCTTTCTAACTGTTCCGTATTCCTTTTTCGGCAAAAATGGAAGTCGGAGCGGAAGCGGTGCGTTGCTGCGAATAAATGCTTAGGTGTTTTAATCGATGTTTCATCATAAAATCCTTATACACTAAAGCGCTGGTGCGTGTCTTCCCCCCCCAAAAAAAAAGTTTTCGCTATCGATACAAGTTTGGTATAATTCGATAGGGCTTCTAAAGTTATGAAAAACTGGAAAGTTTCAGCCGGATCGGTTGGCTAGAAAAAAGTTATAATTGACTAAAGTTTCAACTCCTGGCTCTTGCTTACATGCCATAGCGGGCCCGCTATATCATGCTTCCCAGGCGAACAAAAAGGCAAAACTTGTTCTGATTTGCGGTCCTAGGGGGTTTTTCCAAAATAGCTTCATTTTTTGGTAAAGGGGGTATTAGGAACTAGAATGCAATCTCTGTTAAAAACAGTTTGTGTTGTTCTCATACGTTGTCTGCTTGGTACTAAACCCCGATAGAGGCGCCGGCTGCGCGAAGCGCAGCCCAGTCGCTAGTACGTTCTAAACCAAAGGATTTAAACACGATATAACATTTTTAAAACATGAAAAAAACTTGTATTTTAGCGAGCCAGCACCGCAACGCACGACTTCGCGCTCTATGTCGACTGCGCTCATCCGGACGAGCAGAAGGGACTCGAGCCGTACGCCGACCACATTGAGGACGATCGCTTCACCACCGGACAGAACGCTGTGTACTGCTGTTTGCCGTCCGGCCTGAGCTTCTTGTTTTACTTCGAGAAGGGCAATTTCTGGTCGCTAAGGGTCGGGACGAAGCCGCAGTGCGTTTTGAAAGCAGTTCCCTGATTTACTGGCATGCCGTGTATTTCGTTTGCCGCCTCGTGTCTCTGACGTTGAAAGACCCTGTACTTATCTGGATAAAGAGCAAAGCACAGATATTCAGTTCATGCGAGTCACTCATACAACGTATTAGGTAGACAAGAATCTGAGCACAGCACGCCTCAATACCAGTGGTCGGAGCACTAGGCACCGAGAGGATTGAGCTACCACCGCATATTCTTGAAAGGTCCGATATATGTCCGCTTGATGAACCCGTGCAAAATTATTGGGAGCTTGAAGCATAGGCAAATATTTAGATGGTATTGTAGTGCACTAATCTCTCTCTTTTTAAATTTGATTCTAAGTTTATTCATTAAATTTCTAGGCGACGCTTAGCGGCGAGCATTCGAAAAATTAATTCCCTCCCAAGACTGTTTCTACTCTGGCTATCAGGAGACTAACGCAGGGCATCTGATGATCTTTTGCGCACCTCAATGTTTAGTCAGTCGGTAAGCCTACTAGTTGCTTGCTACTGTCCTCCGCTTTTCAAATCCGAGCTTCATCGCACCGTGAGTGAATGTTGTCTGGGTCGTTGGCCGTCTTCAAGTGAAAATGATTCCGAGGCAAGACAGCGTCTCACAAGTTCGTAGACGGTATAAGCTTCGTCGATGACGACAATCAAAATGTAGCTAGAGCTTGCAGAGCGTCATTCGACCTAGGCTTTGCGTCGTCACCGCTTCCTACTCGAGTGTTAATTCCGTGAGCGAGCCGTGGACGAGAAGGAATTAGATCATCTTGCAAGTATGGAGACTATATGTAGTAACTGACTTCGTACCGCTCGGGGCGGGCTTCGTATCATTCGTTTTATGTTGGTTCCGAGAGGCACGATGTATCTTTGCGACAATTCGCTATCACTCTTGGCACTCGGCGTCTTTTTATGTGCGCGTCTTTTTATATGGTCGTCTTTAAGTTTTCTACGCGCTCGTGCGTTTAGGGCGCATCATAATGAACACCGACTTGTCCCCATGCGATGTTGCCGCTCAGTTTCCAAACGACGCTCTGTTCCGGCTACTGCAGGTTATCGAAATGCTCTTCTCGACGGTGACGCTAGTGCTGGCTGCTAAGGTTATCATGCAGCGACGATATTGGCAGCTGCCGCTGCATGCCAACTTGAAGGTGGGACTAACAGAAGCCCGCTGCATATCAGGGATGGACGCTTTTGAAATTTGAACCGAATCCGGATCCGAATCCGAAGGTCAAAAAAGAAACCGAAGCGAATCCGAATCCGAACTTCGGAAAATGTACCGAATTTTCGAATCCGAAGGTTTTCATTCATTCGATTCTGACCGGTACTCGTGCATATATCCCACGTACCCTTTTTCAGCTAATCTTCGCAAACATATTGGTTCTGTACGTCTTTTTCAACGCTTCGATTGCGTGTATGAACATATCCGCACAGGTAAGCTGCGAGTACACAGCGGACCCTCAACTCTTCACACTAAGATCGCGAATTCCCCTCCTCTTTAAAACAAATTCACCTTAATCTTCCGCCCTTACGAAAAAAACCTTCGGCTCTAATCAAGTTTCCAAACAACTTCACAGTTTTGACAAAATTCAAAAAAACAAGAAACTGAACCTTTTCGGCTTTCCACAATTTCATTTATGGTGAATTCGACGTCATACGGGTCTCCAACAAAACTCCTCCTTCAAGATTGTGTTTCGTATTATTTGACGTTACAGGCGAAGTTTGGGTTGAAGCACAAACCATATTTCACACCCTTAAAGGCGTCACTTCAAAATAGTTAGGGATCTCACGCAAATGTCCGTGTTGTTTTAAGGTTAAATACTGGACCACGCAGCATCCATGTGATCTACAAGCGTCTCGAGCAGCGTCCATTGTAACACGCGGCATGCACCTCACCTACTTTGTATCCTTCCCCTTGTGGCATCTGGCGGTTACCGTGGAGAGGACGTGGGCGACGTTGAGGCCACATGCGTACGAACGGGCTAACTGCGGGTACTCCGTAGTCTGCACTGTTGTCATTGTAAGTTTGGTACAGCAATGATCCGCATCGGACAAAGTGACGTTTATTCGTAGTGGCCCGTGTCCGCGTCGGTGGTGTCCTACGGAATTTGGATGGGCATGCAGGACGCCACGTGGCCGCAGGTCACTCCGTACTTCACGATCACAACGAAGACAAACAGTGCCTACTTGATTAACCTTCATTATGCGCTGCTGGCCATCGACTTTTCGACGTTTGCTGCCGACTACGCGTTGTTCGCGGTAAATAAGAGGAACTCGAGAAGGTACGTGCTTCCCCGAAGATTGGCCGATTAATTTTGGGCTCGGTCTTTTTGGTTCATTATGGGGCGTAGTTCCCCTCTATAACCACTAGTACCAGATTGTCTATAAAGGCAGAACAGCGCTGACAATGAAGGGTCCAAGCGTCTTTTTGCGAAACTACGCTCCTGTAGCGTAGTCCACCCGTATTTCAGCATTTCTCCGTCGTACAGCCTGAGCCGCAACTACCAGATCAAGGAGAACGTCACTGCNCTGAGCTTCTTGTTTTACTTCGAGAAGGGCAATTTCTGGTCGCTAAGGGTCGGGACGAAGCCGCAGTGCGTTTTGAAAGCAGTTCCCTGATTTACTGGCATGCCGTGTATTTCGTTTGCCGCCTCGTGTCTCTGACGTTGAAAGACCCTGTACTTATCTGGATAAAGAGCAAAGCACAGATATTCAGTTCATGCGAGTCACTCATACAACGTATTAGGTAGACAAGAATCTGAGCACAGCACGCCTCAATACCAGTGGTCGGAGCACTAGGCACCGAGAGGATTGAGCTACCACCGCATATTCTTGAAAGGTCCGATATATGTCCGCTTGATGAACCCGTGCAAAATTATTGGGAGCTTGAAGCATAGGCAAATATTTAGATGGTATTGTAGTGCACTAATCTCTCTCTTTTTAAATTTGATTCTAAGTTTATTCATTAAATTTCTAGGCGACGCTTAGCGGCGAGCATTCGAAAAATTAATTCCCTCCCAAGACTGTTTCTACTCTGGCTATCAGGAGACTAACGCAGGGCATCTGATGATCTTTTGCGCACCTCAATGTTTAGTCAGTCGGTAAGCCTACTAGTTGCTTGCTACTGTCCTCCGCTTTTCAAATCCGAGCTTCATCGCACCGTGAGTGAATGTTGTCTGGGTCGTTGGCCGTCTTCAAGTGAAAATGATTCCGAGGCAAGACAGCGTCTCACAAGTTCGTAGACGGTATAAGCTTCGTCGATGACGACAATCAAAATGTAGCTAGAGCTTGCAGAGCGTCATTCGACCTAGGCTTTGCGTCGTCACCGCTTCCTACTCGAGTGTTAATTCCGTGAGCGAGCCGTGGACGAGAAGGAATTAGATCATCTTGCAAGTATGGAGACTATATGTAGTAACTGACTTCGTACCGCTCGGGGCGGGCTTCGTATCATTCGTTTTATGTTGGTTCCGAGAGGCACGATGTATCTTTGCGACAATTCGCTATCACTCTTGGCACTCGGCGTCTTTTTATGTGCGCGTCTTTTTATATGGTCGTCTTTAAGTTTTCTACGCGCTCGTGCGTTTAGGGCGCATCATAATGAACACCGACTTGTCCCCATGCGATGTTGCCGCTCAGTTTCCAAACGACGCTCTGTTCCGGCTACTGCAGGTTATCGAAATGCTCTTCTCGACGGTGACGCTAGTGCTGGCTGCTAAGGTTATCATGCAGCGACGATATTGGCAGCTGCCGCTGCATGCCAACTTGAAGGTGGGACTAACAGAAGCCCGCTGCATATCAGGGATGGACGCTTTTGAAATTTGAACCGAATCCGGATCCGAATCCGAAGGTCAAAAAAGAAACCGAAGCGAATCCGAATCCGAACTTCGGAAAATGTACCGAATTTTCGAATCCGAAGGTTTTCATTCATTCGATTCTGACCGGTACTCGTGCATATATCCCACGTACCCTTTTTCAGCTAATCTTCGCAAACATATTGGTTCTGTACGTCTTTTTCAACGCTTCGATTGCGTGTATGAACATATCCGCACAGGTAAGCTGCGAGTACACAGCGGACCCTCAACTCTTCACACTAAGATCGCGAATTCCCCTCCTCTTTAAAACAAATTCACCTTAATCTTCCGCCCTTACGAAAAAAACCTTCGGCTCTAATCAAGTTTCCAAACAACTTCACAGTTTTGACAAAATTCAAAAAAACAAGAAACTGAACCTTTTCGGCTTTCCACAATTTCATTTATGGTGAATTCGACGTCATACGGGTCTCCAACAAAACTCCTCCTTCAAGATTGTGTTTCGTATTATTTGACGTTACAGGCGAAGTTTGGGTTGAAGCACAAACCATATTTCACACCCTTAAAGGCGTCACTTCAAAATAGTTAGGGATCTCACGCAAATGTCCGTGTTGTTTTAAGGTTAAATACTGGACCACGCAGCATCCATGTGATCTACAAGCGTCTCGAGCAGCGTCCATTGTAACACGCGGCATGCACCTCACCTACTTTGTATCCTTCCCCTTGTGGCATCTGGCGGTTACCGTGGAGAGGACGTGGGCGACGTTGAGGCCACATGCGTACGAACGGGCTAACTGCGGGTACTCCGTAGTCTGCACTGTTGTCATTGTAAGTTTGGTACAGCAATGATCCGCATCGGACAAAGTGACGTTTATTCGTAGTGGCCCGTGTCCGCGTCGGTGGTGTCCTACGGAATTTGGATGGGCATGCAGGACGCCACGTGGCCGCAGGTCACTCCGTACTTCACGATCACAACGAAGACAAACAGTGCCTACTTGATTAACCTTCATTATGCGCTGCTGGCCATCGACTTTTCGACGTTTGCTGCCGACTACGCGTTGTTCGCGGTAAATAAGAGGAACTCGAGAAGGTACGTGCTTCCCCGAAGATTGGCCGATTAATTTTGGGCTCGGTCTTTTTGGTTCATTATGGGGCGTAGTTCCCCTCTATAACCACTAGTACCAGATTGTCTATAAAGGCAGAACAGCGCTGACAATGAAGGGTCCAAGCGTCTTTTTGCGAAACTACGCTCCTGTAGCGTAGTCCACCCGTATTTCAGCATTTCTCCGTCGTACAGCCTGAGCCGCAACTACCAGATCAAGGAGAACGTCACTGCAACGCTTCGCCTCATCCTACCTCTTGATGCCTGTAACGCAATCCTCTTCCTTGCGTTCACTGCCCTGGCGACGGTCATCCGCTACTTGCGGTGGTCCGTTACTGCTCTTCAGTTCCATCAGATGTATGAAGGGATCTATCCCGTAAGTATTCTACCGCTACAAATGGAATGCTTTCGTTCTAGATCATTCTGCTGCAAGGTCCGATTTCCCTGCTCGTCTTCATGCGTTTCAGTAAGCAAGCCCGCCAGACGACGGTTATCATCGAGCAAACCGCCGCAACGGACGTATACTTTCGGCAGTTTCAGCGACAGATCGGAACGGGTCTCAGTTTCGCGGAAACGGAGCTTAACGTGTAGGCAATCTGCATAGGTAGAACTTCGTCTTGTTTGCACTTGTCTGTTCGGTCGCTACAACAAATAAATCTAAACGTCTCGAAGGCCATGAAAGACGTAAGGTTGACGCATTGCGCACTGCCATTAGCACTGCCCGCAGGTCGTGGGGCAGTGGTCGCTCATTAGCTTTTCGTATCTCTAAAGCGTCGTCGTTAGTTGGTTTTTGGACCACTTGTCACTGTCGAACGTACCGGTCGAGTGCATAGGTACCAAGCGGGAGGACATCCAGGGCCCTTGTCAGGGCACTTTGGCGGAGGTCTCGGCACTAGGCGAATAAGTCCGCGACATCACAAAGGGCCTTCATACCTGCTCTGTAGCGGACGCTGAACCGATACTCCTTGAACTGGCTGTATGCGATCACAACAGCCAGCTCGGAGCTTGTCGTCAGAGGCCCGATGTTTGGGATGTGCCCCTTGCAACAGAATCTGACGGCGAAAAATTTCACCATAATACGTCATAGACCATTATACCTTGCGCCGCTTTTGGACAGATCTTTCGTTTTCATTTCCACTCCACCCAGTTGACATGCCTCCGAACATTCGCCGTAGACAACGGCCGGGGTTATTTCGACGCTCATTCCCTTTGCTGCCTGCAACGAATCTGTCATAGTCTCGGCATTAAATATCGAGCTTCTCTCTCTTGCTAGCCTACCTTGATGTGCCAGTAGCACTTGGCGTGTCGGTCTGGTGCTTCACCACTTTCCGGTATACCGGCTGTCACATTGCCGCTGAGGATGTCATATTCTTCGGTGGCCTAAAGCATGCATCGGCCTTCTATGATACCTAGCACTAACTTCAACAGTCTTGCCGCAATCAATTGGGGCACCGTGTTCTCCTCCCGCTCGCTCTCCACAGTTATGCCCGCCAAACCCGGATGGACAAACGCATTGTTCGCACCTCTTAGGGCTGGGGTAACCGCCGTAGAAACACGTCTTTTGGGGGCATTTACCTAAACCAAAAGCCAGTTTTAAGCAGAATAAATCGGCCTGAGTAGGCAAGTTCACACCTAAACAGCCGTAGTAGAGATTAACGGCATAGATGTCCTCAGAAGATGGCCCTAGTCCACTGCCCATGGTTTGTTGGTAAGCTCGATCCTTCGCCTTCATAATGGGTCGGCCGCTCACCCAGTCAACTGGAAGTTCTGGTCGTTACGACACTTAGCTGGGTATATGCAAGGCATCATACATCCCGGGTAATGCATGACGCTTCCGTAGTCGTAAGAGAGCCCGAGGTTGTCGCTCGAGCCGTCCTTCTGCTTCTGGTAATGTGGCTTCCAAACAGGCGTGATTTCAGACATCGTGACGGAGACAAATCTGTCGCGGTCGCTCCGAGTGTGCGTATGAACGAGACCTATGACTCCCTTGGATGACCGTGCATTATGCCTCTACTTACCGAGCAAGTGTCCGATTTCGTGCGTAGCGCTACTGAACATGGTGGCGTTCTAGAAAGCGCATGGTTTAGCGCCAGGTATAGGAATAAACGCTATGACTAACCTTTGAGCAGCCCCGCATGACTGAGATGTGTTGCTCCTGCTCACCATCAGCCCTTCCCAGAGAGCTATAGCAGCCGTCGCCTTCTAGAAACCGTACTCTTGGCGCGTTCGGTCCGTTTTCTTGGAAGGATAGACAGGTGTGGTCGGCCCAATAGTTAAGCGCTTTGCGGACTACTCGTTGATAATTCTGGTCTAGAAATCATTATTAGCACATGACGTTAAAAGGCACTTCCACCTAGACCCTCGCTGAAGTAGTAGGAAATCGGGACGTTCGGATCCCATTTGTTGGCCCCTTTGCCTACTTGTCGCCTTTNACCTCTTGATGCCTGTAACGCAATCCTCTTCCTTGCGTTCACTGCCCTGGCGACGGTCATCCGCTACTTGCGGTGGTCCGTTACTGCTCTTCAGTTCCATCAGATGTATGAAGGGATCTATCCCGTAAGTATTCTACCGCTACAAATGGAATGCTTTCGTTCTAGATCATTCTGCTGCAAGGTCCGATTTCCCTGCTCGTCTTCATGCGTTTCAGTAAGCAAGCCCGCCAGACGACGGTTATCATCGAGCAAACCGCCGCAACGGACGTATACTTTCGGCAGTTTCAGCGACAGATCGGAACGGGTCTCAGTTTCGCGGAAACGGAGCTTAACGTGTAGGCAATCTGCATAGGTAGAACTTCGTCTTGTTTGCACTTGTCTGTTCGGTCGCTACAACAAATAAATCTAAACGTCTCGAAGGCCATGAAAGACGTAAGGTTGACGCATTGCGCACTGCCATTAGCACTGCCCGCAGGTCGTGGGGCAGTGGTCGCTCATTAGCTTTTCGTATCTCTAAAGCGTCGTCGTTAGTTGGTTTTTGGACCACTTGTCACTGTCGAACGTACCGGTCGAGTGCATAGGTACCAAGCGGGAGGACATCCAGGGCCCTTGTCAGGGCACTTTGGCGGAGGTCTCGGCACTAGGCGAATAAGTCCGCGACATCACAAAGGGCCTTCATACCTGCTCTGTAGCGGACGCTGAACCGATACTCCTTGAACTGGCTGTATGCGATCACAACAGCCAGCTCGGAGCTTGTCGTCAGAGGCCCGATGTTTGGGATGTGCCCCTTGCAACAGAATCTGACGGCGAAAAATTTCACCATAATACGTCATAGACCATTATACCTTGCGCCGCTTTTGGACAGATCTTTCGTTTTCATTTCCACTCCACCCAGTTGACATGCCTCCGAACATTCGCCGTAGACAACGGCCGGGGTTATTTCGACGCTCATTCCCTTTGCTGCCTGCAACGAATCTGTCATAGTCTCGGCATTAAATATCGAGCTTCTCTCTCTTGCTAGCCTACCTTGATGTGCCAGTAGCACTTGGCGTGTCGGTCTGGTGCTTCACCACTTTCCGGTATACCGGCTGTCACATTGCCGCTGAGGATGTCATATTCTTCGGTGGCCTAAAGCATGCATCGGCCTTCTATGATACCTAGCACTAACTTCAACAGTCTTGCCGCAATCAATTGGGGCACCGTGTTCTCCTCCCGCTCGCTCTCCACAGTTATGCCCGCCAAACCCGGATGGACAAACGCATTGTTCGCACCTCTTAGGGCTGGGGTAACCGCCGTAGAAACACGTCTTTTGGGGGCATTTACCTAAACCAAAAGCCAGTTTTAAGCAGAATAAATCGGCCTGAGTAGGCAAGTTCACACCTAAACAGCCGTAGTAGAGATTAACGGCATAGATGTCCTCAGAAGATGGCCCTAGTCCACTGCCCATGGTTTGTTGGTAAGCTCGATCCTTCGCCTTCATAATGGGTCGGCCGCTCACCCAGTCAACTGGAAGTTCTGGTCGTTACGACACTTAGCTGGGTATATGCAAGGCATCATACATCCCGGGTAATGCATGACGCTTCCGTAGTCGTAAGAGAGCCCGAGGTTGTCGCTCGAGCCGTCCTTCTGCTTCTGGTAATGTGGCTTCCAAACAGGCGTGATTTCAGACATCGTGACGGAGACAAATCTGTCGCGGTCGCTCCGAGTGTGCGTATGAACGAGACCTATGACTCCCTTGGATGACCGTGCATTATGCCTCTACTTACCGAGCAAGTGTCCGATTTCGTGCGTAGCGCTACTGAACATGGTGGCGTTCTAGAAAGCGCATGGTTTAGCGCCAGGTATAGGAATAAACGCTATGACTAACCTTTGAGCAGCCCCGCATGACTGAGATGTGTTGCTCCTGCTCACCATCAGCCCTTCCCAGAGAGCTATAGCAGCCGTCGCCTTCTAGAAACCGTACTCTTGGCGCGTTCGGTCCGTTTTCTTGGAAGGATAGACAGGTGTGGTCGGCCCAATAGTTAAGCGCTTTGCGGACTACTCGTTGATAATTCTGGTCTAGAAATCATTATTAGCACATGACGTTAAAAGGCACTTCCACCTAGACCCTCGCTGAAGTAGTAGGAAATCGGGACGTTCGGATCCCATTTGTTGGCCCCTTTGCCTACTTGTCGCCTTTCTCGGATGTGATCGCTTTTTGACGCGTTTACCTCCGCATTGTGAACCTGACAAGTCGGACTAGGAGCAGCGATCCTAAGTTCCTTCATACCTGTGAATAATGCTCAGGCACTCCGTTGACGCGAAGAATGAAGCCACAGCAAAGTAGCAACAAACAGATGTAGAGCATTTCTATGTGGGTCTCCGAAAATCGCTGTTGTGCGTGCATACCACGCACAAAGCTCAGTGGAAGTGCTCAATGAAGACGAATCCGGACAAAGAGACTCGATGCGTATGTAAGCAGCTGCCATTAAGCATCGCTGTTCTTTCAGTCTAGGAGAGAATGTCGTTGCTTGTCTAGAGCAGAGGGAGTGATTGTCTGAACGGATTTCACATGCACTGCCGAATGACGATGCCCGTGTTTGTCCACCTTTCCAGAGGAACCCCCGCCCGCCCTAGACTGCAACTTCTTCCATTAAGGACAAAGTACTTCTTAAGATGGCTCGCCCTAACGGAGTCGTTCGTTCGACAAGGCCCATCAAACCAGTCATACATTGTTTGACAGGGATTTAGCAATCAAACCATAGGCTGATAGACATGCGAAAGTATATGCATGCGCTTTGACAATCAAGGCGAACAGCCGTTTAAGGTTTGGAACGTCCACAGTGTGGACGTGCGTCTGTACCTGGAACTTAAAATACGGACTAGCCAACACTGTCCGGACCACAACGCTGCTCTTTATTTTAACCAACTGCGCTACAGGTTTACTACGCACGTTCTATCAATACAAAAGATTATGCGTCTGATGCACCGCTCGACGATGGCAAGCTGGCGCAGAACTAAAGCAATAGTGCGTTTGGGTCAAGAAAAGTCATCTCACCGTTTTCACGTCTGGTGAGGGCTTATAAGTGAGCGAACGCTTTACAAAGGTATCGAAGCTACACTTGACGGAATCGCAACCGGATACGTCCGCTGTGAGGTCTTGTAATATCCCATTTCGACGGTAAAGAACCTGCAATGAATGAGGCTCGCAGTGGTCGTCCGATTTTCTCACTTTCACGTAGTACCGTCCACTAGCGTCTCGCCACATTTCGAGCATGAGACACGCGTTGTACGGAGCCCGACTGTACCGGTCGTAGTCCGGCTTACCGAAGCCGAATGTTGATAGCAAGCCCATAAGGTACAGATCGTGCTGCAAGCACACATCGTAGCGTTTACTTTCGAGGACGTCATCAAACCGAGGAGTACATGTAGTACTTCTGCTTAGTTTCTCTGCAATCTTCCGCAACGTGACACCGTATCTTCTCTTGAAGCCTCCCAATAATGTCCCACAGCATCGGCCCACCACGCGCCCTGGGCAGCTCAGTGGCTAGATCGATGCCATTCTGAGGCGCCAACCCTACGAGTAGATAGTTGTACTTTGCCACCATAGCGTCGGGTCGTACCATAGCCAAGGATTATCTTGAACCACTCGTTCAGGACCAAGTTAGCTTTGGGCCACAAGATGGGTATCCATGAGTCCACGTCGAGGTTGTTCTCTAGCTGAAAGAGCAAACTTCGCAGGGATAATCGAAAACCTACCCACCTGTATCGCTAACGATTCAATTGGAGGCACGATGTCCGCTGCGACAACCGGCGTCCCCATGAGCCGTGAGATGTTTGCCAATAAATCCTACGCGACTTTACGCTACGAAACTTACAAATCGTGAATACTTACGGCATTGTCCTTCTGTAGCTTCGCCATCTCAGGACCTTCTTTTGCCATTGAGGTCAGCAAGCTAGCCCGCTTGCAACCGTCGTCGCACATACCGACCTACAGTTGGAATGAGTACGATCAGGTGCCTGTAGGGCTGACAAATTGACTTACGGCATCCATATTCCTGGGTACGGAATGAATCGGTATCGAAGGCCAATTTGACGGCCATGAGGTCGTGTTGACGTGCCCTTGGTTCGCACCGTACATTCCAAACATGTTGCATTGCGCACTGAGTATGCTTCGGTCGAAGTCGGTGCTTCGGATGTAGAGCTATAGTGCACGCAAATCCAGACTACCTACCTCCGTATTTGACATACTGCGTACCTCTTGCGCTTTAAGCGTCGGGCTAAGAAACCGCAGCTCGTCCACGTACCTCCTCCGCAGCCACCTTCCCAGCTCTACTTGCTCGGCCATTCCTCGCTAAGAATTCAGCGTCCCGTTAACCGTTAGCAGCTAGCATACCGGTGTCAATGCGCCGAAACCCTGCGGCCAAAAGGACTCTGGGTAACGATCATTAGGAAAGCTCTCCAGTGGCGACCTGGAGCCATGCCGCATCACCTAAAATTCCTCGTATCCACCTAGCACTAGGGCGTTAGAAGTGACGACCTAAGCCCGTAGAGCAGCGGCTTTACAAAGTGCCTCGAAATGACTTCTTTGTCATTTGCTTCCAGAATGAGTTAGGTATGGCACTATCGTTGGAAGCAGTATCGGATCTTACCACATGAAGAAACACGAGACTGTCAGTGCCACCATTGGCTGACGCGGAATGATCTCTGCCGAATGCGAACGGTCCCAGAAAGGCTCTTAGAAACAGCAGCGTAGTGACGGCCACGAGAATGAGACAAAAGGCAAAATCAGCAAGGACGCTGGTGGAGAACTTCTCGCATACTTTCTTTGCTTGTGACATTGGAAGAATATAGAGAAGTGACTCCTCTCCAAACGCAGCGAACATTTTTATCATGTACATTCACACCTTTGATTTTCTTGTGGTAAACCAGAGTGCGAGCGACAAACTTCCGGGTTAGGCGGCGATAAGCGTATGCAAATCCGGTAAACAAATCGTCCAAAAGGGCGTTCAGTTTGCCGGAAGTGATTACTCAGTTTGACGGTTCTCTGTTTGCTTCACAGTAGAGGAAGAATATAACGATGTCAGCGTTTCACGTGAAGCGTGGGATTTCCCTCGGAAGGCTGCCATGAGCATGGGAAGATGAGAATGCTAAACGGAAAGATTATTGTCGTTATCGAAAAGCAGTTCCGTAACTTTGGAACTGACCGACGCTCCTTTCGATAGCGCTGATACCCGCTGGTTATGGGCTATGGTCCTCATTGCTCGCCTCTAGACCTGGCACATGGCAGTGCCTCTGAAGACGAAAATCCAGTCCGTCAAATTACAGAAGTTAATGCGGTCCACCAGAGGCAAACCAACCTCGGACGCCGGACAGTTAGCAAGCTCTGAATGTCCGGCTGCGAACCACTCATTTCTGCTCAAGCCTTTTAAATGACCCTCCAAGCCCGCCAATGAATTGTTGTATCGGCTAGTGCATGGATTTACGTAACCGTGGCTCTCTGCCAGGTTACGAGGTAGGACTGTTTTCAGTAAATATTTAATACGTCATTATCGAGTCATGAATTCTCAAAACAGACATTCGTCGCTATCGCTCTTTTAGTAGTTCAAATGGGTTCCGTCACTCAGTGCGAAACTGGTTCCGGTTCACGAATGCGGACGGAGACACTTCACTAACGAAAGTCCTAATCCCTCATCGAGACAAAAAATTAGTGTTTACTTTTATCGCATTAGCGCGTAAGTTTGCACAGCGTTGACTGATAATCAAAACGCTTATTTTGCGCTAATTAATGGAACGGTTCGACAGTTTAAAAAGGAGGAAACCGTGCACCTGAAGGCTGATTTTGTGTGGGAACCTGCCGAAATGAGTGTCCTATTTTCACTGCTGACGCTTTCAGCTACATTTTTGACTTGCGAGACGTACATAGACGGTAAGCTTCGATTTAAGTTGCTTTGACTTCTGGCTTCCTGACCGTCAAATGCACTAGAGATCGACACCCGTAAGGTACTACGGGCCGTACCCGTAGCCGTAAAATACGGGTACGGCTACGGTACGTGAGTGGTCGGTCAGCACGGCTTTACGGTACGGCTACAGCTTCATCCTTTTTACGGGCCGTAGTAGTAGAAAAATACGGGTACGGGTACGGTACGGGGGGGGGGGAGGGGGTCCAGTACGGCTACGCTACGGGTGGTCAATGTCGATCTCAAAAATGCACCCTTTCAGGCTACGGGAACAACCAGAACTACAACCAGGCGTACTACGACTGGTACCAGAGGTACTACGCCCAGTACTACGCGCAGCAGCAGCAGGCCGCAGCGCAGCAACAAGCAGCCGCAAAGCCGGACCCGGACTGGACGTACACGTGCGTGACAGCGCCTCCGGCTGCCTACAACCTCTGCACCTACGGAAGCCATGCGTATATGCCACTTAAGGAAGTCTTCAAGGATAACCCTTTCGTAATGGCCATTCTTAATGGTTAATAGAATGGAAATGTCCGTCGTGTACAGCTGAGTAGCCGAGCCGGATATAAAAACAAATGGTGCTGAATTATGCGAATAAACCTTTCCTTCGCTAGCCCTCTCAATGATTTCTTTCTAAAACTCAAAGCAACGTCTCCAAGGTAAATGTGATGCCTCATCAGGTCATTAATCCTTCTCGTAAACACCGTTCTGCACCCAGAATAGCACGTGCACCTTCCAAAAGTGCACACTCGGGAGGAAAACGTGAAGGCCGCCAGCCCGCGTGCTTGCTGGCCGACGACGGAAAGGAACCGCTCTCGTTGGTGGATGTCAACACACACACACATTAAACAAAAACAACCTTGTCTTAGCGCCGCATTCGCCATAATTTCTAGCGGTTCTGAACGTCCTGAACGTCGTTGCTGACTGGCATTCAAACATGGATTTGTAAGTATTTGCAACTTGTCTTGGACAAACTGCGATCTTCGAACCACCGTTGAATTTTCGAAGTTGTCTGTAAAGAGACAATTACCAATTGGATAAAGCCCCGCAATTGCACCTGGTCCGAAACCAGGGTTGGAGGCTCTAAAGTTCAAACCGAAATCGAAGGTTAATAAAGTAAAAGCGAATCCAAATCTGAACATCGAAAAGGCACCAAATTTCCCGATCCGAGGCCGACCCAAAGTTTCCATGCAGGCTTCTGGCCAGGATACTTGAAGCCGAATTTCGACAAAGTCGAAGAACGTTTGTCGAACAGGTAGAAAGACAATGAGTGTCGAAAATATTGCCGCTGGCGAAACTTTTGTACTGTATTTTCCACGTTCTCTAGCCGAACCCGGCATTGGGTCCCCATCAGTGCCCTAAGCCCTCCCGCGACTTTAATTTATAGGTCAAACTGGATTCCCAAGCTTGCCTAACCGCCGCTTAGGTACCCAAGAAAATCACTTTGATATTGTCAGAAGCGGATTTATGTTTCAAGAGGCAACGGGCACAATTCTTCGCGCAAAAGCTTTGCCACTTGTGACCGAACTTAGTTTTGTTTAGGGGCTTCGACCTTTCACCCAACCTCGATCCCCGAACAACCGTCATTGTGCTAAGCCTCTTCGTTGCTTCGCTACTCCTGCTGTACTTGATTGACAAGACCTCGGACTGCCTTAAGCGTCACTCTACCGTGGAAGACGCGTCAAGCGAGATGCAAAGAGAAAAGCTTGTCTCGATGGTTTAAACTTTCTGCGATGTACCTATGTCTTTCAGACCTTCAGATCCATAATGTTTTTAAAGCACCTCTGGCCTTGTACGTATGCTCAACGTTCATAATAAACAGTTGAATATGTGACAAATTGCCGAAGAATGAAAGTCCGTGGTGTTTGGTCGTGGGGAAAGTGGGCTCCGTGCAAGTGCGTCGTTTCGCAGCAACACAAAGCCACACTTCCGAGGCCGCCGCCGACGGGCGACATTTAGAGCGCGTCCTCCCACGAGAAAAATCGATTGCGCAAATACTGATGCGTACTTTAGCACTTACGTTGACTAAATCTGTGGCCTAAAACTATCTACCGTTAAGGATGTTTGTGCATAAATATTTCCACTTCACATACTCAATTACAGATGTTGCCAAGCGAGTTGATGCTCGACATATTCCCATTTTTCACACGCTTCGAATTGGACGAATTCAAGTTTGTTTCTCGCGAATATCGCCATTTAATCGACCGCACCGTGCCCGTATTCTCCTTCCGATGGTTCTACAACGTCGACATACGCGAAGGAGAGATTGACTTCAGTATCGAACTGCCGCAAGGTAAGCAGCGTGTAGCCAGTACATTTTTTTGGCTCTGTTGTCCCTGAAATTAGCGTGTATAGAAACCAGAAAATGTAAACATGTCCAGCCTGTGGATTTCGTAAATTCGTACACATCAAAAGCGCTGGTAGGTTATATGTGCGTCGTTGCGGTCCAAAAAGTTTTTGCTTTTGTTCGGTATCAATGGCTAGTCCACGAAAAGTTAAGTAAAAGTCAACAGTTTTAGCTTGATTGGACACGCACGAAACAAGTTATAGCGTGTCATAGTTTATGCTTACATATGCTACGCGTTCTTAACCAATGTTTTAGTGTCGCGAAGCCGTCTCGAAAGCCAGCATCCGGAGGTCGAAACCGATCTCTCGTCAAAGCATCGCATCGAAACGAACCCTGAGGTCGCACTTCAACACCTGAGCCGTGCGTTTGTGCAACGCTTTGCGATCACCGGAACGCCGAACAGGGACATGATGCGTGTACTGCAGAGCCGCGAACTCAAGTTCCGCGCCGCAACCTTCGTAATTGACGACGCAGACCTGCACGGCATGGAGGTGGACGAGTTGAGAGCATTTATCCGATGCATACCGGGCATGCAGGAATTTGGTGAGTTCCTATTGCTGTTCATGCGTGCAAGATAGTAGAGATGATGCGCCGTGCCGTGAACAAGGCACGGCATCACGGCACGGGGGGGGGGTCGCCACGGCACGGCATAGGTCCAAAAACGGCGCCATGCCTTGATGCCGTGAAATGTGCAAAAACTCCCCAAAAACCAGTGTTTTGTGCTGTTTTTCGTCCCATCTTCACTTGGTACAATGTTTTGTTTCAGTCACCAAGTTTAGTAACCGCTTTTGCACCCTATTTAGACTATACGTGGGCGTAGATTTACCTTCTGCTTAAAAAATTTTGCCACCAAAGGGTCCCCTTACCAAAAGTCCAAAAAAATCCTAATTTTTGGCCGTGAAAAAAACGGCGCCGTGCCGTGGCAAAGCACGGCTCACGGCACGGGGAGCGGGTCCGCGTCATCTGTACAAGACAACAGGTGCCGAGCATAATAAGCCGCTTTAGTCATCTGCGATAGCCATCTGCAAACGGATCACTTCTCGGACTCGCTCCTCCACGACTGTGCCTCACGACACGTGGAGGGAATTCGCAATTACCAGGACAGGGAGAACTTTCCGATGCTAACGGGTCCTGGCATTCGCGACTTCTACTCGATTGGAGTCCGAGGTCGCAACGAGCCTTGCCGAATGGACCTGCGATGCGGAGGCGACTACACAGAGACCTTCCTTCTGGACTTCTTGGAGGTGAGTGTCGTTGACCTCCAATGTAGAACGCCATTTGATGTAGGGCCCGAGTAGAGATGATTTCGAGTACTTTTTTTTGGGCTGAACCCTAAAATTTTACGATTTCCGACTGCTTCTGCTGAAATTTGCAGAATGTAATTGATCGTAGCCTCTTGTTTTTTTTCAACGTTATTGCCCTTTTCTGCGTCTTTACGTCCAACATGCGGGGACGTAGAGATGGCTGATACCCCCTCCCCCCCCCCGCCGCTGATCCGGGCCATGGTCGAAAAATCTTGTCGTGCCGTCATTCCAGAAATCACGGTTCTTGCACTACCACGACTATTCACGGCCACGCCACGGCCCTAAAAACTGCAAAATTATGTGCCGTGCCGTGGTGACCCCTCACGTGCTGCGGAGCCGGACCGTAGTCACGGCTCCACGGCACGGCACGGATCGCCACCTGTACTTTACGTAGAAATCCGCAGAAACAGCATCTCACTCCATCTAACCTCTTCCAATCGCTACTTTCGGACTTGACCGTATGGAGTTGCTGAAGAGGAGAGCACTTAGAGGGGATAGCGCTAATAATGGTGTTGACGTTAACAGAGAAAATATGTTTATTGCCTTTCCAGTTTTGTTGTATTCATTATACAAGTCATTGTTTTAGGCGGTTGCAGCTCGTTTACTCGTCGACTCCTTCTGCTTGGCGTTAAACCACGTGCCCGCTCAACGTCTCGGCAAGTACCAAGGGGACGTACGCGACTGCGACACCAGCTACATCCAAGCGAGGCTCATCATCAAGAACCTGAACGTAGAAGTCGCGTGGGGCAAGTGGAGACTCTTCATTAATCGGAATCATGAACTGTCCGGATGCAACTGCCCTTACAGAATCTTGCAGTCCCGGTATCCAGAACTTTCGAGCAGCTAACGGAAGTTGTTGACGTAGGACGTGACTTAAATAAACGGTTGTAGACATCTACGTTGATAATTCTAACGACCAGGGTCTACGATCGTTCCAATTTTCTGACCTGTTCCGAGTTCCTGTTCTGTTCCATTATAGGAAAACAGGCCGTATTTTTCATTCGAAAGTTCACAAAATGGTCAAA
>JNEY01000559.1:72956-86274 GCA_020875895.1 Aphelenchus avenae | reverse complement strand
TCCCCTTGACCCCCCCTCTCCCCCTATGTTAACAGGAGTTAACAACTGGCTGACCCCCCTCTTCCCCTGTTAGGCTAACATAATTTCTGGACGCTCCCTTACTGCTTGAATATGTGGGCATGAAATGGAGCAAAAAACTTTATCCGCAGTACAGAACAAGAACGGAAATTTCGAGAGAACGCCACATTTATAGCACTTTTCATGCAGTATTCCAAGGTGCTTAACGTCGACTCGGACGTGTCCATCAAAGACTTCGTCGAAGCGCAGGGTGTCGTCTTCAAGAAGGGTCGAGGCTTCTAAGAATTCACGAAGGCTGAAACCGTTCAAAGCTATAAGGAGATCATTCTCATGGACAAAAATACTGGCGACATGTTCGAGGGTGCGTACGCTCGTACTCTGCTCGGACTGCCCACCAATGCAAACGCGAAGATTACTCCGGGAGACTTGGATTACATCGTGTTCATTCAGTCGACTTCGTACAACCGAAAGCTGCAGGCGGGAACGCGGTTCCTCTACGAAATCACCGATGACTAGCCTATGATGCCCTGATGAACTACTTGTTGTAGTAAATTGTTTTGAGACTTAGTCTTGAAAGTACTTCGGATCCGAATCGTTTGCGCATAACCGCAACATGCATCATTGCCTTATGATTTGGGAGAAAACACGCCGATTCGTACTTGCCAGGCAGAAGGCTTGTTTAGGTGAAGCAAAAGAACAGCACAGATGACATCCGAAACACATTTAGTACGCTTCAGGGGAACTTGGGCTTTCAGCGTATCTGCGGTGAGGTCATCCCAGCGCGAAGTTACTCTAAAATCAGCGACCAAAAATTGGGAAAAACCCCAAGGGACACGACGACGGATCGAATTCAATTTACTAGGCTTCAAATGACTTCCACGTATTCCCGCGGACCCGTGCGTGGGGATTTCTATGGATTCCGATGACATGTGATTGGCAAACGCGCCCCGGTAACTGACTTCGCCAGCATAAGTGATTTGCAAGAAGAGACAGAAGGAAAGTCACTCCCTAGAATGGCGGTAGCAAAAATGGTAATGAGAGTAGCGAATATTCCTCATTACAAGGCATACAGCGTCGGGGAGCACGGCAAGTTTAAGTCCGTACAAGACGTACAAATCTGAGCTGACCTCACAGAACATAAAACATAGCAAGCGTAGCTTTACTTACTGCAAGGCGGAATATGTGACAAGCAGTGACTTAATTGATGTAACATTGATTATATGACGTGACTAACTTCCGGCTAAGGGCTTGGTCGCGCGAAAAGTACGGAGGCATTTGAGAACAGTCGTCGGGCCACAGCGCTTAGATCACACCCTAGAAACAGCCTTTTGTAGACAGCAAGTGCAGAATTCTCTTCTTTGTTTTCCCGTTCTGACGGCACAGAGACGCAAACATTTGCGTTATATACCTCTGGCCACAAGGAATAATCCGCACACCCCAATGTTTCGCTTTGATTACCAAAGAAACCAAATTAGTTCGCACCTGGCTAGCTTTTCGAGGACGCTCTTGATGTGCTCAAACTGCGTGACGTTCATCGACGAGGCCATTTCGAGGATTTGGTAGAGCAGGATGTCCACCATTTCGTCCACATCGTCCGATTTGCAGCTGACGTTTGTGAAGCCCGGGTACATGCCTTGGAAGAAGTCGACATTGTCGATCTGGACGTTCGGTAGTCGAGCTTTTGCTGCCTAGAAACGCATTGCAAGAGATGGTGAAGACTCAAAGTAGCAGAGTCGGTGCTTTCCGGGACCAGGTATACGCATTCGGAAATGGCGCGGTGCGGCTTTGAGAGTAAGGGAGGGGGTGGGGTCTTACAAAGGCCACTTATGCCAGCTGGATTTGGACAGAGGGCTCTCAGAAGTGGGCACGTCCCTGCCTGAGCATCCCTCAGGCAGACGTAGCAACTACTACGATTGAGATTCTACGTACCTGAGTGCCGTGGCGTTGAACGACGGCGCAAATGGCGACGGTTAGTACGCACGCATAGACGCTCAGGTTTTGGCAGGAACGCTGGCGCGAAGCCAGCACCTTGTGAAGAATGACAGCACCGAAGATGGGCGCTTGGTACATGAACAGCATCGTTCTGTTCGCACCGTATGAAGTGTAGATCATGTTGGTAACGTTGCTACCGCTGTTGAGAGTTCCCGAGCGGGCCTAAATGTCCACAGATCAAGAAAGTATGTCTCGAGCATGCTACCCTGGTAAACATTTCAGTGAAGCACCCGCTCACTCATGTGAATATGGCTATGAGAGCTTCAGTCAATTAGTGTTCTCAGCTAATTGCGCCTAGTACACCAACATTTGGTGTCAACCGAAGCTTGAAACATAGTGATGTTAATCAAAGGTAAACTTACTTGAAGCCGTCCGTTCTGCTGGCTGAAGCCGACAACTGCTACGCCATCCCGACCGTCCATGTTGGAGAAGCCCTTCTCGTAGGCTTGGCTGTGGAACGTGCCGCTTCCGCGGAGATCCCTGCTGGGCACCATCCAGAGGTAGCCGCTTCTCACACGACGACCGTTGGCGTCCGTGTAAACCTTCGAACCATCCTTAGTGAACACGCAAACACCTACGAAGTCCTCGAGAGAGGCGGCCGCGTCAACGGACTCGCACGAGATGTACATTGTCTCCAGCTCCAGCATGATGATCGCCGGATCCTGCAGGTTGGCACGAGCCGTGCGGTCATCGTCGTAACGTGAAGAGAGCTGTAGCATTGGAGCTTCTTGAAAGCGGGGCATGCATCCACAGGCCATCGCCACTCGTTTGCCCGTGGGATTGCATTCGCATCCTGACGAGTAGAACACGAATGTGTCTTGGTGAGAACTGGGCTTGGGCTTATTGGCCATTTCCGGTTTTGATGGTCCATTGCCCATGATTTAGAAGCTTCTAAAATAAAAAAGGCTGTTAGATCAAAACGTTGCTCAACATAATACGGTTAGTTTTCAATTTCTCGACGAGTTCAAACTAGAATTCGATGTAAGAAGCCCACTTTAACTGAAAATTGCGTCTTTTCGCAGTTTTTCGGTACAAGCCTAAAACTTCGGATTGCGTCCCCACTATCAAAACTGTGGAAGGAAGCGATCATTTCGCTAGCGTAACGTAATATTAGTCAACGTTTGGGACTCACCGATAAGAAGACGAAGAAACGATCGTTTGGTCGTCGGAACAAGACCCCTTTCGCAGCATAGAGACCCCTTTAATAGTCGAGCAAATCATACCGGTTTGCGAAGCATCACGATTCCCGATAGGCCCGACCGTCCGATCGAAAGAACCTAGTCCCTCCCACAACGCAGCATGCTAGCACCGCATTGTGAGTCGTCGCCGGGCACGCGCTGGCGTAAAATGACTGCGATTGGCAGCCAAGGCTCCAAAGAACCGCGTCTATTGTACTGAATTGGGAAAAATATCGCATGAGCTTGGCATCCATTCCTTCGACGCACCAGAAAAAAAGCAAGGGGAACACAGAATTTTAAGAATTAACGATCTTAGAGGCATTACTTAAATTACGCATAGTTTGAGCGATCATCCGTTGTTACATTGCCAAAAATTATTTCAGTGACTCTCTTATGGATTTCACTGTTTGAGATTTCATAGGAAAGCTGCTCCTTTTAGGCTGACTTGAGCTGTAGAAAAGTGACGTTTGCGCCTTGCTTCGCTCGTTTTCTTGAAAGCAGATTTTGGTACGTGAAGGCAAAATTGTCGAAATAGGGAATTACTAAACGTTTCACACACTAGAGCAATAAGTCCAACTATCATTTTTTTAACTGCCAGCACTATTGTAGGGCAAGGCCTTAAATGTTCTCCGATGTTGTTTATCTTCGGCCGTAGTACATTTAACAACTTCGCATTGAAGCGGGCGTTGAAAGCGACTACGCACGACCGTCCCACTTACTGAGTGCTAAATATCCTGAATTGCTTGATCGCGTTAATGCCTAGCGGCAGGCGTTTCCCCTTCACGGCTGGACGAGCCGTGCGTGAGGCGATGGGGACCAGGCGCTTTTTTAGGTTTTTTATAGTGAAACGAAAGCAATACTTCCTCTTCCTTTGCATATTTTCCGCCATATGGCACTTTTATTTAGCCTACGGTCCTGCGTGGAGACCTGCCATTCGTCTTCGCCAACATCCACGATTCCGGTTGAAGACAGGGTCGTGCGTTTTGTTGATCATCCTGTCGTTGCTGTCGCATCCCAGTTAGTTTTAACGCAAACTTTCTCCGGTTATGCCAGTACCAAGGAGTCCATACATGTTGCGATCTCGCCTTCTGCGATCCGTCAAATTAGTTCCGAGAGCGCAAGTTTGGCGGAAGTTGCACTCGCCTTGATGACGGCCGTACCCGAACCCGGTCGGCGGGTCGGAGAGATGATTCTGTTGAAGCGCTGATAACGCTCCTGCCGACTACCGAACCCGATCGAGGTTTCGAGAAGAGATAAATTTCCACATTTATGGTTAGGTGCGCATAAACTAGTTGAAGGCCGAACCCGGTCATTCGCAGCGTCGCTTATTGGTCGTGCTGAATACTTCGCTTGCGCACGTTGTTACGTACGAACCCGAACCCGGTGACAGTCGGCAGGCACACTTTATTATCCTTGATGTGCGTGTGATTATATTTGTCGAGCTGTGCCAAGGGATCGAGTGAGAATTTAGTCGCGGTCCTACCAATAAAATATAGTGAATTTACCGTGCAAGTTTTTTAAAAGCTGACTTCAGGTTGGAAGACGGGACACTCTAAAAGAAGGTTCTTCCTTTTGTATGAAAGGAGAAAAGTAGCGGGATAATGCACATTCAATTCCTTCTTACACGGCCAAAACAGACTGATACACGGAAAAACAAGAAAAAGAAAAGACTGACTCTCCTCATAAAAATAAAAGTAACGAACTGAGAAGTATGGAAGGAAGCTGTGGCCCCTTGACCGATTATATCCCTGAACGTTACTTTATTCTTCCGTGCCATGCGACCATCTTCAGATTCAAGTTGGCATCGGAAACTGCGATAATGGACATGCCGGCGACCACGAACCAATCCGAACCACCTGCAGCGCCAGGATCTCTCTCCGCAGGTACACTTCGAACAAGTATAGGAATATGGCTGAACAGCTCGAATAGTAAGTAAGAGTGTTTTTAACGTATAATAGCCTGCAGCAGGCATCACCATAGCGATTTTTATGGCTTATTTTGACAGGGCTTAGTGCAATTTGATTTGACTTAGTCCGCCTGTACCTCTCGCTTTATGAAGGCCAGCGAGCCTCTACCCGCACCGCCCGGGTCAGTTTTCTTCGTCTCGCCTGCATCCCCCCTCCTCCTCGCCGCCCGAGCCTTGCCCTACTGCGATCGCTCTTTACCAAGACTGCACCTGATCTGATTATTCGCAACTTGAAACCTGAACCAGCTCTTCCAACACTGAAACCTGAATCCTGAATGCAACTGCAGCTTTCTTCCTTAAGGACGATCCATGATCATCCTTAATGTGATTCGATGAGCATGTGGGAATCAGAAGCACTGTAAAATCTGCGCGTCTTTCATGCGATCGGAATCGAAAAGAAAAATCAGCTGTCTGGCAATTCTTTCGTAAGCTCGAGGACGATGTGGGGAACGAAGGGATGAAGACATTGACCAAGTGCCTGGTCCATGGCTGCGGTGGTACATTCATCGACCGCGGCAGGTCCTACAGCACATCGTTAATGATAAAGCACCTCAGTTCTCACCCTCATTCAAGGAAGGGTCTGATAGCTCATCTTCACGTAAGAGTACTCGTAAAGCGTATCTTCTCTCACACAATAGCTGTTGTTTTAGAAGATGGACCAGCCGACGGCAGAATCTATCGTAGACAAGCTTCTAGGGGGAACGCAGGAAGGTTCAATACCACTAAAGCGAGTGTTTGCGGCAGAAAAACAGCTGGGTCAACTTCAAGCGCAGGTAATAAATAAACGGTAACGGACGTTGGGTACTACTTGCGCGTCTTCTAGCTAGAAGATCGCAATCGGCAGCTGCAGTTTCTTATTGACAACACTATGAATGAAATGAAGCATCGGATACACACTCTTATCCAGAGCACTGTAGACGAAAACACAACACAGCTCAGGGCTTACGTTGAAAGCTCGACTAACAGCGGTCAACCTCTGCCTAATGATGATCAAGCTGAGATGCCGATGCAGTATGGGTCGAGCTCATCGGCCGCTTCGAACCCAGGGCTGGTCTCGACAGCGTTTAATTTTGGCGGTTTGACTACCTCAACGGTGCCAGGTGAGTTGCCTCAGTTGTCACTTCGCGCGACAAAATATCTTGTCGAGTGTTGTAGGCAACGCGGCCACGTCATGGCCGAGTGTGAATGCAGCTGAAACGCTCGGATGGTCCTCGTTCTGGTCTGAAGGATCTCAACAAATAGGGGGTGAGAAACTGTTCTGTAGTGACCACCGTTTCAAACTCAAGTCAACCGTCAAAAAACCTACGGTACCAGTGCTTTTGTAGAAATCCTGAGATTTTTCGTGGTCGTGGTTGAGGGTTTTAAGCCCACCTAATGCCCTCCTGACCGTAGGTGTAACTAAGTAGCTCGTTAACTGTTGTCTGCTTTAGACCCATATAGCCTGTCAACAGCCTCATATCCAGCCAGCGGTTCGCACCAGCCACCGAAGCAGAATTATGGACACGGTCCCACCGGCCATCATTGGTCCACAGGCACGCATTTCTGTACCGGGCTTGAACAAGATATAAAGTATTGCAGTCAGCGGCCTGGGCGTAATTCTTTCCATGGAAAGAGACCAATCACGTGGTAACGACGGCGGCGTGTCACCGGGTAAATTCAGAATCTTTACGGAGTCCACAACAGAATTGTTACTTGCAGATTCCGACTGGGAGGACGTCATGGAGGATTTTAGCCGGATGACTCTAGCTCCTGCATTACAGACAGGTTAAGCTCAGTTTGTGGAAAAAGTATCTTAAAACAATTATTAAGGTGCACCAGCATCCAACACGGCAGTGGTCGTACCCATGCCACGTCATCAAATAGCTCCTCCAGGTGAGCCAGGCCGTTAGTCGTTGCTGAAGCGGCGTTATTCAGTTATCCATGAGTCATTGGTGAAGATGGCTATGGTAGACCCTGACATTGGCAACGTCGCTCAGCAGTTTTCGCAAGTCGAGCCAAAATCCGCAGTGGAAGAGGGCATCGCTCAGAAGCTTCACGAAGTCGAGCTGAAGCCCGAAATGGTCGAGAAAGAAGTGGAAGCGTCGGCTGAAGTAAGTACCTGCTCGAAGGCTCCTCTTAATGTCCTTCGTTTAAAAGCTGGAAATTCCAAATAGAAAAGGACACTATGCATGCGGAAGGGCTATGATGGGTGCGCTAGCGCTAAAGTGTATGTGGTTACTTAGCTAGCCGGAGGCTATTTTCGAGAATACCGGAAATGCATTCCTCCACCGTCGGCCTCGAGACACCGCGTCCTCACCCGTGCAATGCGCGAAACACGCCTGTTTTTCACGTCTTATAACCAGTGTTTAGAAAACATCAGCCATGGGTGGAATGGCGCAAGTGAAAGCAGATGCAACTGAGATGGACGAAAACGCTGACGAAGATCTTGCGAAGACCCTCAGTAAACTCAGTAAGACCGTCCTCTTTCCTGTACAGTTTGTTATCGGCCACTTTTCTTAGCTGTAATCGCGCACCACGCGTGTACGGAAGAAGCCACTATGCAGCGGAAAGGACCGGGATCTAGGAAATTTAATGCCATTGAAGGCATCAATGCGAGGCCCCACTCGACCGACTCCCGTTCCTACCGTACGTTTGTGTCGGATGGCACGCCCGACCGGTGCCAGCTTTTTTCAATGAACTTCCGAAAGGCGATCCCAACCAAAAGTGACACAGGTAAGCTTGCGTTTATATTTTGGATTTTTTAAATTTTCTTGGTTATTTTAAGGTCATCGTAGCTATGCATAATACGTGCAAAAATCATTTTAATGGAAACGTTGTACCAATTAGGAGGCAGTGTCAGCTTTAGGTATGATACGCTAATAAGCTTGTCGACTTTTACTTGCGACTTCTGCTAAAATACCGATAAATAATGATTTAAACAGTGAATCTCGTTCATATCTACCCGCGCCCATATGTATGGGTCTTTTTCGTTAAGGTGAGGGGGGGGGGCATCGAATGTTTTAAAGGAGAAACCGTTTTCATTACGATGCCACCAGAAGCCTTTAATTGATCTCTGAATGCCTTAGTTGAACCTGCTGAGAACAATACTGGCGATCCCAACGGGGACAGAATGTCGGTAAGCACGAATACTTATCATACGCCGTTTAATCGGCCTGCCTTCTTTTTAGCGAATCACCGAATTTTTCGGACCATACGCAAACGGCATGACTGAGGAGGACATTAATCGGCTGATCGAGCAACTTCACGGAGACCCGAAGACCAGAAGCATTCTATCGCGAATGTTTCCGTATGTTATTTTCTACGTAGGCCGTGAAACAAAGAAAGTTCACCGGCAATTTTTGGGTTTTGTTTTAGCGACAATGGCGTGTCGCCTCCGACGCTCAGTACAATTCGTATTGCTGTGAACATCGGAAAGGATGGCGGGCACGAAGACGTCGACGTCCCTGCTCAATGGAGGCTGATTCATCCCTGCGTAATCAGAGTAAGTGCATGTGATATTATAGTAGCATACGGATTGAGCAGGCAAGGATAATCTGCATCCTTGCCGTCCGTCCTAGTAGAGAGATTCTTTGTTCGATTTCTTTTGTTCTTTTGGAAAACACAGAATTTTTAACGAAAATTTGCGGCAAAGCTTAATTAGATGCACTAAGCATGATTTTCGACTAAGCATTATTGTCGGTTTTTCTAATCCAATTTTTAGGCAACTTCGTCTACCTTCCTTTTACGTTAGCAGAAAAAATTCACGCACGTTTCATGATTTATACGGCCAACTCGTCACCAACATTTAATTGCCGACTGAAACACTAGATTATTTTAGATGGCTGGTAATGAGCGGAAAGGCAACAATCTTGAATGTTGCGGGCGTGACTTACAAAATGAAATTTCTTGATTTTGTTTGAACGACTCTAAGCTCTATGCATCATACACCGTAGCTCTTCGACAGGCTCACGCAAGCTAGATATTATCGTAAACAGTACTGATTTTTAGCACTGTCCCCCACCCGACTTCCAAGGCACGCTTAGTCGACAGGGATAAGGTAAAAAGTGAGTGGAAGTTATTGTGAAAATTGTTCTGATTGAGCCTAGCTCCACTCCTCACATAGCACCTAAGAACCGCTACAGATTATCATGTTCATTCAAAAATTCTCGCACGAGCTCGGTGCATGACACCCCTGAGCTGGTCGGGATCCGAGTTTCGGGCACGAGCCTACGGCTTAGTTCTCAGCTACTTACGCTTCTTACGCCGATTGTGTTGCATCAACCCATTGGTATAGTTGCCCTTTATGATGGCCTGTACTGGTCGGTACTCACTGATAAAGGCGCACGTAGCCTAAGCCACACGACCTTTCGTCAAACAAGGCCTTTTGTTCCCCGCGTAGTAGTCGAAAACAATGGAACGCGACACATGCGGCGAGCCGGATGTTTGCATAATCTTCTCCTGTATGAGGGAGGCCGCTGCCCATTTTAAGCCCGCGAGGGATCGCGTCGCCCGCTGCAGCTCGCTTTCAGGGAATCACCTTAACGCTTTCCCGATAGTTAAAATAAGATTTATTAAGTCCTCTTTGTCGTGACTCTGTATTCGGCTCAAAATCTAGCGTTGTCGAGTACCCACGATACTATTCAGCGGGACGAAGGTTCCTTCTCTTTTAAGTCGCTTCACATCGTCTTTAGTGTATGGGCCGTGACTATGCTTGATCAACCAAAGCGAACCTTCCACGTTCTTCTGTTTGCGAAAGGCGAATTGTGGTTTTAGCGACTTACGCTCGCGGCGTTGATCTGCTCGTAGAAGAGGTGTGTCGCGTTGAACACCTGCATGCGCCCGAATCCATAGTTAGCGGACCGAAAGGCACTCCAAGGGCTAGGATTTTTTACGAACTGATCAATCTCTTCCTTGGAACCCGCCGAACCGCTGGTCAGATGGACCGGAGCGGGTGGGTCCGTGTACGGCGAGTCCGTACCGTTGTACACCTGAAGTGCGTTATGGGTGCTGCCGTCTGCGGGTCCAGACAGCGAAGGGTAGTTGTTTGCATGTTTTGAATGTGTGTTAATGGAAATTTAGGCTACGCAGACAGCCCTAAAACACGGCAGTTTGGCTATGGTCTAGAACCTTGTATCAAGTCGTACGTCAGCGGAAAGTAAGGCCTGTAATTATAGCATGTCCGCCAATTTCTGCTTTGATGGCATGAGTACAGCGGGACCAGTAAAGACAAATTTGGGGGGAAACAGCTAGAAAGCTTTTTGCAAGAATCGACTTCCTGCTACCTGTAACCTATTGTGCCATAGGGCCCCGGTCTATTCGAATAAAGACCGATGTAATGTTTTTAAAGAGCGGCACGCAGGGACGGAGCGACGTACCACTCGGTTGTATATGGGATACATTCGTTCGTACTGGTGCTCATGCGCCCAGATCTCCAGGTCCACGCCGTTCTTGTAGAAAAGGTCCTCCAGTCCGTATTTGTGCGTTAAGGGCATCCCGACGCGAATCTAAGTATAGAAGTCACTTTGGCTTAGGAAACCTTTGAAAACTTACGATATTTTCGCTGTTGCCGCATTCGAAGTACTGTTCGTAGCCGTCCGACGAGCAGTACATCGGGCGATGCCCGACGGTGATGATCCACGGTACTTTGCCCCGATTCAAGTTAGCCTTCTAAACATTTGCCGTTAGTGCAAAGCCGGGTGCTCTTCGCATTTCGGATTATAAAAATTTAAGAAAAAGTTCGGATTCAAAAAATGACCGATATTTGATGACGATTCAGATCCTCCCCCCCCCCCACCACCACCCCGGCTCTAATTGGTCTTGAGGTCTGCTCCATATTTCAACGTTTTTATTAAGAGTGCCCCTTAAAGTCCTCTAAGGCTGCAAGAGGACCGGCGTTTTTGCTCGCTTACGACTCTACGGACTTCCTGAACATTGTGTCGACAGGAGTCGGTAATTATGAACAGATCCCAAAAATCGTCGTCTTTTGATGCTGATACCATTTCATTTTCCGACAATCCTCGTTTATAGCAGACCGGAATGCGTGCTTACCTCTAGGTCTTGCACGAGCCAGTTCCACTGGTTCTCGATCTGCTTAGAGTCGTAGATTGTGAAGTAGTAGAACTCTGTAGAGAACACGACAAAGTGTGCTTCACCGAGATCGAAGCTAAACGCATGCGTTGCAACTAAGAAAAGGAAGCAATATGCTGCAGGGACTTAAACCACCGCTTATCCAGATGGTGCGGTACCCCCTTACCATATTTTTCGCCCGGACCGTGCCGTGGAGTGTCCTGGCCGGTCCGGTAAAATTTATTTGAGATATTTATTAGGCCTACACATCGTAAAAGTTAGATTTATGTTTTTGACCAGCCCGGTAAACACATTTTTGTAAAACTCATTAGAATTCAAAATAAGTTCAAAATATATATAGCCAGCCTCGTAAAAAAGATTAAAATATTTGTCAGAATTTTGGCCCACTTCCTGAAAAGGTGGCTCACAATCAGCTTCATCGACAGGAGACTTGGAGAATTAGGAACCCAGCCAAAGCTGCCATAATTTTTCGAAGACGACTATGAAAAGCCAAAAGAATCAGAAACGCCCTTCGAGAAAGCTCCCGCAAATGGGCTAAATTGTCGGAATTTATGGAAATTTATTTTTTTAAAACAGCTGAAAACGGCATGTTTTCTGCATCTCAGTCGTGACGTGGGCCAGTATATCGAAAAAAAACGAAAAGGACACTGCGCCGCACATCGTCTCTGCTGCGTATCATGCGCCGCAGTTATTCTTAATGCATGCACTGGCTCTCTACCCGGCGGGGTCAACTTATTGGCCTGCGGGCGTTTGTATCCTGAGCAAGCGAAAGCAAAGCTAGGAACGTATAGACTACATTTACAACTACATTTGGTTGTTGTCCCCAAGGGAGCGTTCAGAAATAATTCCTTCACGGTGCCCCCCCCGCCCATTCGCCACGCTTGCGTCACGGTCGGGTTGCCCTCCCCCCCGTCACAGTGACGCTTAAAAACATGTATTTACGTCCTTTTACAGTTTTTTATTGAAGCTATAATTGCATCATATTTCGTCGATACTGAAAAAAATCACCCAAAATATGGTCCGCGAGGCATGCGTAACATCGGCAAAACACAATATAGGGCATGGGAATGGGGAAAACCGGCAATACGAATGGATCTTAAAACCGTTCTCGATCTGTTCCGTTCTAAAATGACTTAGTCAACCCGTTCTGTTGCTGTTCCTGCCTAGCTCTAATGAGCCACCGTCCCACGAATCGGATCGCATTCGGAGGTGTTTATGGGATGAAGGTACCTCCTTTCGACTACACGGCGAACGATGTTCATAAAGGGATCAAAAAGGCATTCGTCCTCATCGTTAGTCACAAAAATAGAACTTATCTTTCATAGCTGTTCGTTTACCTTACGCCTTGTTCTGCAGGTTCTGATCGGGGACGATCGAGCGCACGAGAAGGACGACTATCAAATTACGCTTAAAATCGATTGGAAGGAAGAGCTCGACAAGCTGAAGGAGAAAGGTGTCGTCGTGCACGGCGTTCAAGCTCTGAACCGACAGCATGCCAGCGACTTCTACGCCGAATGTGCTCGTCGTACTGGAGGCTGTCACCTTGCGCTGCATCAGTTCAGCTCCATCATCGTCCTCGTCATGGCGGTAAGCCTTCTCAGAGGACAATAGAGCCAAAAGCTGGTCATCTTTTTCGAAAGCCTTCATCCTCCGTTTCAAGTAGACTTTTGGCCTTTCTACCTACATAAAATGGAGTCCAAATCATGGGCTAAGATGGAATGATAGATGGCCTTTTCCCTGCCAGTCGTGACCTCAACGGAATGTTCTCGAGAAAGGCGACCCACCTATTTTCTTTACCAGCTTACCTAGGTCTGCTACCGGGAGTCCGCCAGGCGCGACCGCTTGGAGGAGTACGAGCAGGAGGTCCAAGGGCAAGTGGGACGCTATTCGCGAGCTGTCCGTCAAATGTTCGACAACCTACTGGGAAGGGAGAACGTCACCGCTCTTCCGCCGGGTGACATGAACGCCGTAGATCCCGGGCGATTCCAGGTACGGCCCGCTAGGGAACGTCCAGAAATTATGTTAACCAACAAGGCCATTTTTTACTCCCCTCCTCCCCCCTTGTTAACAGTTGTTAACAGCTTCTCGACCCCCCCCC
>JNEY01000559.1:50233-67573 GCA_020875895.1 Aphelenchus avenae | reverse complement strand
AAACCCGTTCACAATGAGACATGTCAGGAGCTGTGCATGTGCTTACCTCTAGGTCTTGCACAAGCCAATTCCATTGATTCTCGATCTGCTGAAAACCGTAGAAGACAGCGTAGTAAAACTCGGTAGAGAATACAACAAAGTGTGCTTCTCCGAGATCAAAACTAAACGCGTGCACAATGAAATATCGAACTGAATTAAAATCCTGTTTCCCGAGAAAAAAATCTGCCAAGTTTTTGAGAGTCCTCGGGGAAACCGACGCTTAATTTGCGTTATAAATCTGAGGATTCTATGAGACGGATGCTGGAAGCGGCAAACGCTGGTGATCCGAGTAAAATGTCAGGCCGTGTTCCTATGGCATACGCTGCGTATGAGAGAGCCCTACCGGTTTTAAGACCAACGAACCTGTAAAAGAAGTTCCCTTCCGAGTTCGGCATTGTGAATCGGTTGACGTAGTGCGAAAAGTTGTACAGCACATCGTGGTTCCCGACGGACGTCAAGAAGGGAACGTAGGCTGCTAGTGGTTCGATTTTACGCATAAATTCGTCACCAACGTCGCCCTCCCGCTGTTCCATGTCGTAGGCAAAATCGCCTGGCATGGGTCGTTCGTTGACCGTAAATATATCTATGGCCTACCATTGTGAATGACGACGTCGATGTCGCCATCTTGCGCGAGCTCCTGCAGTCGCGGAAGCGATCTGGGATTCAAGTATCCCATGTCGCCATAAACGGCAAGCCGATAGCCACCTTCTTCTCGTGGCTTGAGCCCAGTAAAGGAAAATATGGAGCTCCATCCGTATGAAGAGCCGACACGATAGACTAAAAAGTTATATCAGAACCGCTTACCTCGTTTCTCTGAAGATAGTCGTAGTTTTATCGCGTGCACAGTAGAGATAGACATTTACCCCTCCCCCCGGACCGTACCCGGACCGTACCCGTACCCGTAATCCGGCCCGGATTCAAACCCGGACTGAAGTCGAAATTTCGACCCAAATAGGCCATATTTCAACGAAAAAAAAGTAAAAGCGACATTCTTATGGGCAACAGACAGCATAAGTCTCGTAACAGTAATCGAAAATGGGCCTTTTCCTTCAAAAAATTTGCTATTTCTGCCTTTTTTACTTAAAAAAATTGCAAATTTTCCTCAAGTTTTTGTCACCAAAGGGTCCCCCCTTACCGAAAATCTGGCTTCCAATCCCCCCCCCCCGGACCGTACCCGGACCGGACTGGACCACCCCCGGACCACACCCGTACCCGGATTATACGGGTACGGGTACGGGTACGGCCCGTAATCCGGTCCGGCTGTCTATCTCTAATGCACAGTACCGTTGACGCGCGCATCAAATCGCTACCACATGCATGGAACCGCTAGCGCATGTATTTTAAGATTACCGAACGCATTAAAGCGCTGATGCACGTTTTTTCGCGTAACCGCATCCATCATGGGGCAAACGCATGAGCCATAGCGCTACCGCATGCATAAAAACGCCAACGCATGCATTATCGTTGCGTTACCGCATGCATCATAGCGCTGCTGCACGATTCATAAAGCTACCGTATGCATGTTTGCGTTGTTGCATGTATCGAAACGACCGTGCATTTGCCATCGCCTAACCGCATTGTCATGGCACAGCTACATGAGTCTTCTTGCTACCGCATGCATAAAGCGCTTGACATACATGATATCGTTGCTGTTAGCATCGCAGCGCTACCATATACCTAAGTTATACGCACCCGCATGCATCTTAGCGTTTCCGCATGCAAAACGCGCTATCGCATGCATCATAGCGCTAACCGCATGCGTCGCTGCAGTACCGCCATGCATTGTTCCAGTTTTTTTTGGCTCGTAACCTTATTTAAGAAAGACCGCGTTACATATGGAATTTAAGTGTTACAGAAATGTTTTGCGTGCTCTGCAGCGACAACTAACGAGGGTTCATCTGTGAACGTTTAGCGACGGATCTACACCCAGTCCTTCCGTGAATAAGGACGTGCAGATCGGTTATTAAAGTATCGTGCACATTCCGGCGCTTACCATAACGTTGTCCCGGCTGCAGATCCGTCAAAAGCACTCGATGGATGTAGCGAACCTTCCGGGTTATTCCGCCGTCAACGAATTTCGTTGACTTTCCGACGACGCGCTTCACGGGCTTATCAGTTCCGTAAACGACGATCGATTCGCCGGTGTCGTCGAAGGTCACCCACGTGACCCATAGCTGGTGTTCGCCTAAACGACGTCGACGCAAATTTTGGCGAGGGAACCGCATAAAGCTGTTGTTATTTCGTCCTATTTAGCAAGGGCGACTAAATGGAACTCCAATTCCGACTAGGCAGAAATAGCGGCTTCGAAATTCCGGTTAAACATCTTAATTTGAATTTTCCGAATGCTTCCATGATGGGCCACCGCTAGGCACAGCCTTCACCGACTTTCGACGTATTTGCTATATTTAAAAGAAATCGTTTTTTTTGCGTCGGGCTATTTCAGGACAAGCCGAAAGGCTTTCAGGCCGAAATTCGTTCAAAATACCAACTTCCAAATTTCGACAGCTTTCCGTTGCCATTTTCGGAAAAAGGGGGACTACCAAATGCCGAATAAACGCAAACTATTCCGAGACGACAACTCGTATTCAGGCTGATGCTGCCGGCTTACCGTCGCCGATGGATAGGTGGACTTGTTCTGGTTGAGCATTCGGTGGTCCATCGTTAGGTTCGTCCGCAATGCCACAAGTACTTCGTGATAGTGTAGCAAGGACGCATAAAAGCAGCAGGATAGCGTTCCCGGAAGTTTCACGCATCTTTCCTTGTATGGTATGCACCGGCCCAGCGATTTGGGTGTCTTTTGTCAGGGCCACTATCAGCCCATACTCGTGATAACAGTGTACGTAGCTTAATGCACGCGACTTTGGTGTCGGTGTGTTTTGTCGAGCAAGGCCTGTCGCGATTGTTTTTCTCCTTCCTTGTCTTAATCCTAAACTTGTGCGCTCGTAGCGTAGCGCCTTGTAGTTAAAACAAGCAGCCAGTGACTGTTTGAAGAAACCATAAAACTAAATTCTTAGGATGAGAACAGTTATGAGGTAGGGAAGATCCCACTAACGTTTGCCGAATTTTAGTATGATGTGGCATTACGTCAATTTTAAACGTTTACGACCATAGCAATCAGTCACGATCACATTCCGATCAAAAACGAGATTGGCGCTGACTCTAGGTTCTATTCAGTGCAAACACACCTCAATTCGATTTCTCGGATAACAACTCCAGCTACAACAACGGTCGGCTGCTGCCATGTTGCCTGTAGCGCTCCCGACGCTCACCGGGTTCTGGCTTCGTCAGACGCCCTCACTCAGTTTTATCGTGTTCACGGACGACCGCCTAGAGCGAGTCGCTGCGGAGTTCGAAGGTACAAGAACAAAACATCGATCTTTGTGCTAGACTTCTTCGTCATAGGTTTTCTTTGCTGACCGTCTGCAGGACTGTCCTGCCAGGGCAATTCAACCCGCGTATGAGTGCTGCATATTTTTAGCTCAATGAGTAACTGCAGTTTTATCGGTAACTGAAAAGATATTCATTTACGAGATGGATCCCCGCATCGGCTGCACCCTGGTCTGTATTTGGACCTCCACATGCGATGCTCGTCGCCCTGTGCTCCCGCTGGTCTGGAACACGCTCGTCGTGTTCTGTGGGCGCTCCTTCGGCACGTGCTTGCAGCGTAGCCAATTCAATTGTTCCAGCAGTGCGGCGCGGTAATCAGCGCTAAAACGACGTTAGCTTTGCTCAATTAAATTTTAGTTTTTTGCTCACTGACGCACCTGAACAGAAAGTATACGAAGTAGTTCATAGCGATGGCGAAGTTCACGGACCAGCCGACGTCGAGGTGTATGTATAGCATTGATTCTTCGCTCACTCGCAGGTACCCGCCGAGGGTCATTGCAACGGAAGTGACGAACCATCCGAAAACGACTAGTAGCATGATCGCAGTAAGGGACTTCATGATTCGGCGAGACAGCTCGCCGGGGCCTGAACCTGCGGGAACATCAAAGGGTTGCATTCACGAAAAGATCATCTATTTCGGGAAAAAAATTAGACACTGTTCCGTTGTTTTTGTAGAGGCAGGTACCTCCTTGTGAATGGGGAAAGGTTGGCCTTTACCCGCTTGCGAATGTCTTGTCTGGATCAGTAATAGCCGTCACTGGGACGCAGTGGCGTAGCGACCCTTGGGCAGGGGGGGGGGGGGCATGCCCCCTCCTGAATTTCGGAGGCTCCGAAATGTAGCAAGGGGGACCCTTATGATTGCGGCGGCCTTCGGCCGCCGCAAAATTATAGGTAAGAGGGGACCAAGGGTGATTTTTTGGCGGTTAAAATCTTGGCCCACCCTAACCTCATGGGCCCCTCTAAATTTGGATTCTCGCTACGCCACTTCTGGGACGTCATTGCACGAATAATTTTTCTTAAAGAATTCAAATGTGACCATATTGCCAGCGCTTCGCACTTTTCACATGGCACACGTGATGGCGTACGACAAACCGTACACGACTTTAACTGCGCAAAACTGCGTTGTTTGCTCTTAACGGTAGCATCAAAGTGGAACTCACCCGCTTTCCGCCGTATGACCACCCAGATCGCGCCGTATACGAGAATAATCAGTGCGTTTAGCACCCACTGACAGATGCTCCATAGCTGCTTCGCATCTCCGTGATAAGCCTCGGCGATGACGCAAACAACTGGCCTAAAACTCACTTTTTTACTAAGCTAGATACAACTTTCGGCACTCACATGGAGTAATCGGCCATCACTGCTGCGTAGCAGAAGTAAAGCAGCACGACGCTGTATGTGGTCGGTACCAGGAACTGGATGGCATAGTACACAGGCATGTTCATGCGACCATACCTAAACGCGCCTGGAGTTATACTGACTGACGAGTAGTGTCAACTCTAAGGTCCGCCATGCGTACCACGCTAAGTGGGACCAAGAGCTACTTTTTCGAGAATATAGAGTATGAAAATACAATCTTTCGAGACTTTAATAATTATAAACGTCTTCTGTCTACCCAAATGAAACGATGCGTTTAGCAGCGAATTCAAGCGGAAATCGGTAAAAGGAAAGAGTACTAGTAGCGCCAAATGGTATTTCATAACCCTGGCGCCATACGGCCTACGTTGAAGCCTATCTTTGGTCAGACATTAGCCCATCGCTTTGGGTTCAGCGTTGCCCACCCCTCCGCGGACCCATCCCTCTAGAACAGCGTCCGTTATCGAGACCGTATAGCTCGGAAAGGTCAAGACGACTCACTGGACTGGAAAGAGGATGCTGAAAAGCCGATCCGCGCCGATCGAGAGCGTCACAAATCCGCCAAAGTTCATCATGAAAATTGGGAGCACCTGCCACCAGAAGCACGTCCCGAGTGGCATGAAGTTGAATCCGGTGAAGACGGAGTAGCCGAAGACAAAGTGCCCGCTTTGATGGAAGATGTCGCTGAACGCTCCTGCAGCGATCATAATGTTGCAGGCCGAGCGAAGGGATCTAAAAGACGTGTCTTTTCAGGACCGGTTGAGGGCAGCAGTTTCCCAGACGCTAGCAGAAGGCTGGATTACTTCTTTCGGACGCTCGCAACGACCAAGTTGACGTTGCCGAAGATGCCAACCACGGAACACAAGATGATCACAATGGTTGCCGGTACGGCGGCCCAAATGGTGTCGTGATCACGATATTGTTCGTAAAACTATAAAATCAGGCTTAACCGAAAGGGCAAAGATTTGTTAGCCTGTGCGAGAATAGGCCGAAACTGAATGGAACAGGGCCGAACGGCTCATTTGCGAATGGAACGAGGCGCGAACGTAATCTAAACTTGCTCAACCTTTCCTAAGTGCTAGTTTACCGCTTGCTCGGCTAGAATTCCGCGACAGAACCGTATTGGATAGAGGAAAATTTCGGCAGAATGACCTGCCCTAGTTTGAAGTTGTCTCGGGTTAAAATGCTTTGTCTCCGTCTGACCTGCCTCCAGAGCTTACCTCGCGTGTTTCGGGCATTTCTGGAGAGCGTAGATGCAGCGTCCGGACACTTGCTGCGTCAATGGAAATATCAGATACTAAACGGGACACGTGCGGGAGAACGCCGCAACTCACCTCGACACGCCTCGGGCTAGCGGGCTTGTCACGTGGATAATCTGACTCCATGAACTGCGAATTACTTCGTTGCTATCTACGGGAGTCGAAATGCTATTGAACCTAATATCATTTCGTTTGCAGTAAGCGGCGTCAATGCGATTAGACCGAATTAGGTTTAGATCACAAAGCTTAATGAGCGCTTGGACACTTGACAAGTAGCAAGCCTAAACGATCCATTTAAGGTCTACGTCGATGCGGAGCACACTTAGTCCTTCAAGGTATTTTCAGAACCGACACTGCGGGCACGGTTCTGCCGATGCGGAAATGCAAACTGCCCTTCTTTACACAATGTTCAAGAGGCCACACCTTGTCTAAGCGTTTTAATAGGCTACGATTTCTTCGATTCTTCTCCATTATCTATGTGGCTCGCCGCCGGCGACATCGAGGGAATCTTAGACGAAAATTAACAAATAGAAGTAAAAAGGCACTCTGGCGGCACCAAATGCACTTGTATAGCTAGCACTTGTGTTCACTTGAACTAGAGATCGGCTACAAAACCAAGCCAGGCAAAGTTCTTATGGTTTTGTTTTGCTTCTCCTTTGTTTTGCAAAAAAATGTTCAGGACAAAACAAAAGTAAAAGTACAAAACAAAATCACAGTTTTGCTCTTGCTTTGTTGTCTGTGATGAAAAAGACTCCACCTTTGCGCGAGTAAAGATATCACACCATCAGTTTGCAAACGTTTGGAAATCATTTTGAATTGCACGTGTTATTTGGTTCTGCAAAAGGAAGGTTATGGAAATTTTTTGGTTTTGCATTAGCTGCCGCATAGTAACAAAGCCCAAAACAAAACAAAAGTGCACAATTGCTTTTGCAAACTTTAGTTATTTTGCTTTCAACTTTTGTTTTATTAACTTTTATTTGGAACGTGTTTGCTTTTGCCTTTATTTTGTCACAAATCCAGCCGACCCTTAACGTGAACAACGGATACCACGCTTTCCTTACTGAACCTCACAGTTTTCTGAACGCTTCAGAGAGAATGCTCTGCATAAAACGCCACTAGTACTTGTAAGAATCGGAAACTGATACCGGTCGCTTTTTGTTGTCAAAAAGTTCTAAACACCATAGCACAGGGGAAATTAGTGTTACCCGAAATCACGATGCAGGCGCAAGGCAGGTCAACTTTAGCTTTATCCTTTTGTGTTGCGTAACGTCATAAGCGAAGGGATATCATGCCCATGCGACAAGAGACACTGGTGGTGACTTGGTGACGAATCCGAAGTAGAACGCGCAATATTTCTTCCTTATTTCTGGGCTGAAAGTATACCTAGGATACAAAAAGCAGCCAACCGAAGGTGGCTAACCTGAGAATAAGTAGGAAGGGCGACGCTGCAAGATTGTACGTATCGATGACGAACCTCGCTGCCCGAGATATAGGGACGGGCTTTAGAGCAGTGTTGACCGCGTCCGGGAATGCGTTACTAAAGTAGAGGTAGTGGAAAGCGAGGTAGAGCTGCAGGAGTAACATCACCAACGAGTGCACTAAAGTCGCGTCATTGCTTCGCAACAATAAACCAAAGCTACCAAAAAGTCGGATATCGGCGTTCAACGTCAAGGGACCCCTCGCTCCGTCGGCCATGAATCCTCGTATCGCGAAGATCGTCAAACATGATAACGCGAAGTTTAAGACACCCAATGCCGCGTACCAGCCGGCAGTTACGTAGAGGTTGATCTAAACTGTTAGAAACAGAGTGTGTACGGAGACGTCATCAAAGCTTGGTTAGTGTTGCCTGAAGCTGCTGAAGGCAAAATGCACGGATTCCAGTAGTAACTTCTTAAGTTCTTCATAATCTCCTTTTGGAGCTAACTAACCGCTTATGATTCTAGTCACGAATCTAGCATAAAGGCACCCAGACCGCGCGGCGTACCGTAATGACCCTCCCCGTACCGTACTGCCGTACCGTGGAACGGCCTGTATGATACGGGCCGTAATACGGTACGGTTCCAGTAAGGGCTCGTGCTCGTTATAAAGTATCAGGAGATCGATGCCGTACCGTACTGCCGTACTGGACCTCCACCTGTACCGTACGACGTACCGACTGACTAGGGTTCGGTGCAGGGCATCAGGTCAGGGCAAAGCCCTGCAGGTCATTGCATCAGGTCAGGGTGTTCCCTGATCTGGTGCCCTGCCCTGACCCAGAAGTATGCAGGGCACAAGCTGCAGAGCATGGCGACTGGCAATATTTTTTCTTTTAAAACTGATGTGTTTTTTGCCCCGTCCCGCGCATAATTTGAATGGTTTGCTTGAGCTGCGTGTTGAAACCATTTGGTCTTGTGCTAAAAGCATCCAATAATGGCGCTGCAAAGCTGGATAATGATAATTTGCCCTGACCTATGCCCTGCCCTGGCACAAAAATAGCCAGGGCATACCATGCAGGGCTGCCCTGCAAACTTTGCCCTGCCCTGATGCCCTGCATGTTAGCGATCCCCGAACCCTAGTACTGACCTCTCGCGTGTCGGTACGGTACGGCCGCACCACGAGTACGGTTATCGATCTTTAATCTGGCACCTTAGGCGAATTAACGTGGTACGTAGCTGCTCTTTGAAGTCATTCCAACAGCACTAAATTAATACTTACGTCATCCAGGTGGGAATCATAGTAAGAGATCCTTGCTGTATCGCTTTCGTACGGGTATATTTGACTGGGATGGGGCAAGAAATAGGCGACGCCAAGCAGAGAAACCAGAAGAATACCGCCAACGACGAGCGCCAGCAACTTCCCATTCCATAGCTTTTCATGCAAGCCCTCCAAGTAGAAGCAGCTAAATGAGATTGCAAGAGACTTGCGTAGGCACATGAGCCTACCTGAAGCGATTGAACGCGATCGTAGTATGGCACAATGCTTGAACAAAGATGGTGAATGAGAGCAAGTTATTGACGATCGACGAACTAGTCGACCACTCACTGTCGTCCTTGTCGATAAGGAACAGCAACAACGGGAACATAATCGGCAGTTGCTGCCATACCGTTGACTAAATGGTCGGGATTCAACTAGAGGTGGAAACTGACTTGGACAAGTTATCTAGATCACCAGGCAGATGAAGGAAATAACCGTGCTGCCCATTTACCTATTTATTTAGCAAAGTCAAGCAGGAACGCATGCTAATCTAAAGTTAATTTGCACTTTTTTCAAGTGCTTGTCAGGGATAATGCACCGCTTCTTTGCTTCGAAAGCCCGGAAATTGAAAATTTCCCAATAAGAAAGACCATTTGAGCGAGTGTACGGTTATGTCTTAGAACGTGAGCCTCTATTTTCGAGCTGCAACTGGTCAAGATTCATTTCGGTTTAATTCATTCCAGGCGTACGACATTCGTACCGCTATCTGATGAACGATGTCCGCGAAAGCGTTGACGACGAACAGCGTGTAGAACCCCGAGCGGATCATGTTGTCGTGGCGTCTAGCGCCAAGGAGGAAGACCACGACAGTTACGTGAAGAATGGTAAAAGGCACATCGAGGCACAGTAGAACTATTGTGCGAATGCTAATCATCCTCAGAAAGCAGCAGTCATAATAACACATTGGGCTTTTCTCCGACATTATCGTCTACATTGACAGGTGGAGTGGAAACCGAAGAACATCTTAGAATACTTAGCAGCATGCGCTCCCAACGGTCCGACACGACTTCCGACCCTGCCGCTGAAGCCTCATGGTCGGCAGATGTTAATGCTATCGGTGCAAGATCGTGAACATACGTCGCTATTTTTGTCGTAGTTCAAGCCGATTGTGACGGATATGCTAGGCATGTCGCGGAATTCAAAATTCCGACGGAGCTTTCAAAACAGTTGTTTAAAATGTGTTGACTGGAATTTCGCATGTTCTGCCTGTGGCGGGCTTAGTCCTAAGCATTTACAAGTGGAAAAACTAACAATAGAAAAACGCTGCAGACGCGCTGACAAATTAAGAATTTCTTCTAAATTATTGCCTACATTGACAGGTGGAACGGAAACTAAGGAACACTTTAGACTAATTAATCCGCGCATGGTTCCATGCGAGTTAAAAACCGGTGTCTGGAACAGATGTTCCTGCAGTCGGTGCAGGACCGAGTACGTTCTTTCGCTATTCGTGGTCGCAAGTCTAGCCTATTGTCACGTATATGCTTCGCGGAAGGAGTTGGGCCTTATGAATAGCTTGTGCTAAGCGTCATTCATAATGCGAAACATGCGGTAACGTAGAGATGCATGCGGTGACTCATGCGTTAGAGCTATTGATGCATGCAAGGAAAAATATATGCATGCAGCCGAGCCGCGATGAATGCGTTCGAGAGCGCACCGCAAATGCAGCATGAGCATAGTGGCGCTATGACACGCGGGGCATTAAATAAATGTCTGTTAACGAACAGTTATAAATGCAGGTACAAGTAATCCCCGATAGAGGGGATACGTAAGGTACATAATGCAGATTAGATGTAATCCCCGGTCCGCAAAGCGTGGACCAGTCGGTTCTTATGGCGAACCAGGTGTTTCGCATTCTTTGAGGCATGATTCAGCACCGCATGTCCATGGTCTCTGTGTTGTTACATCGCGAGGCTGTTCGTACAACCAGCGGGTAATGCTTGTATTTGACGAGTTCTTGCGCCAGACGCATGCTACATATGGGCAGGCAGGTTGCTGTACGGCTCAGCACTTCAACATACCGTAAATGCTCTAATTATAGCCCCGGGGCCATAATTTTTTTGCTCTTGTCCAAAAGGGGCCATAATTAGAGGCGGGGCCAGAATTAGAGGCGGGGCCTTAATTATTTTGCCAATTCGCGGGCCCCGCGAAAAATAGACGAAATTTGTCTAAAACCGACAAAAATCGACTAAAGATTCATCAAAAATCCACATTTTGGGAAAGAATTGCGAGTATCCTATTGTGTTCTACGTGTCTTAAAACGCATAATGGAAGTGTTCCCTCGGCATAGCATATGTGGGAGGTACTTTCCGTTCGTATACCTAAGGGTCCCCCCTTTGGTTTTTGTTCAAAGACGATGCAAAAGTTTAAAAAAGTTAAATTTTTTGGTGTCATAAAAGTCTATCCCGGAATGATCCCCATGCTCTAAAACGTCGAGAAAAGATGTTTTCCTGGCAAGTCAAACTTGCCTTTTAAACGTGTTGTTTGCTGTTGCTCTAATTATAGCCACGGGGCCATAATTAGAGGCGGGGCCATAATTTTTTTGCTGTGGCCCAAAGGGGGCCATAATTAGAGGGGGGCGATAATTAGAGAGGGGGCTATAATTAGAGCATTTACGGTACCATATTTCCTTAAATATTGCCTCCCCCTCGTATAGTCCCGCCTTCGAAACAACGCCCCTTCTGGGGGGGGGGGAATAATAGCCCCGGGGCCACTATTTCAGGAAATACGGCAAGCAACTTTCGGACTGTTACCCAGTTGGTTTATTCACCTTGAAACACCGTTCGAATTCGATTGTACAAAGGACGCGATGCGTGACTTGACTTCAAGACCCAGGTAGAAAGCTACGTATTTCCTTCGAACATCCGGGCTAAACGTGCCTTTTATTACAGTATGCGATGAGAACAGGTTCTTACCTCAATAACAGCAGAAATAGTGACCCGGACATGTTGTACGTGTCAATGAGGAACCGAGCAATGCGCGAAAACACGTTCGGAATGCCTGGCGGGTACATCCAACTTGGAAAGAATTCTGTGAAATACGCGTAATGAAACGTAAGGTAGAGCTGCAGGAACAGCATGAAAAGGGACTGGACTAAAATTTGTTCAATTTATCGGCTAAACTGACAATCGGCCTACCGAAGAGACGGACGTCCGCATTGTAGGTCAACGAAGAACCACCTCTGGAAATATTGCTCGCTCGAAACATGCGTATGGCGAAGACGGTAGCGACCGAAAATGCAAAGTTTAGCATTGCGAACGCTATGTACCATGATGCAAGAATTACGAGATTGACCTAAATGCCCGCTGTCATCTCAGCTTTACGAGAATCCTAAGCCTAAGCCGAGAGATTAGCCATTAGCCGGCAGAACAGTGAGCTACACGCCCGCTACAAGCGTTACGCGTCTCTGCAATCAAGTAACTGTCAGTAGCATTTACTGAAATCGTTTTACTGACACAGCATTAAATGAAACTTCATTGACGGAGGTGACCTGTAGCCCACATAAATGTGACCTGTAACCTCAGCGGCTCCGATGTTCCCAGCCCTGCAGACCTGTATTCTCCATGGCCACGTCGTGAAGGGCAAAAACATATTTTTGCTTACATTGTCGAGCTCGCAGTTTTCAAGTGATATCGTAGCAGTATCCCTGCCACGAGGATCCGGATAAATCTGACTTGCTGCCGGAAGAAAATATGCGGTTCCCAGGAATGACACAAATAACATTACGAGCATGACGAGTTTTAGCCGACGTCCGCTCCACAAGCGCTCATGTAGCTTGGTAGCGTAGAAGCAACTAAAGTGGTTACTATCAAAGGCCTTCAAAAATATCTTACCTGAAGCGATTAAATGCGACCGTCGTGTGACAGATTGCTTGAAGTAGAATGACAAAATTGAGCGTTTCGTTCACGATGGAGGACGAAACTGACCAATCATCCTTGCCTTTGTCGATGAGAAACATGAAGAACGGAAACATGATTGGCAACTGTTGCCATATTACCGTCTAAATTAGGGGTAAAGAAGTCGCAATGCGAGGCCGAAAATAGCCTCTTCTCTAGATGAAGGCAAAAAGAAACGGAAAAGCCTAATGATAAGGGAAAAGGTTCGCAAGACTGCAAGCCGCAGGATTCGTGTACATTAAGGTTAACCTTTACAAAAATGTTGACAGAAATTGTTTTTTTTTCGCCGACTCGGATACGTTCCGCTCCCTTGCTTTCGACTAAAGGAAGAGAGACACTCGACCGAATAGTGGGCTTGAAATCGTAGTCTTATGCGTCCAAATCCCAGAGGTTCCAGGCCTATGTCGTAGCAACAATGCTAGTAGTTCCTCACCAGCAGCTGATGCACAATGTCGGCGATAGCAGTTAGCACGAACAAAGAGTAGAACCCCGACCTCAGCATCATGTCATTGCGCCGAGTACTAAGGATGAAGATCAGAACGCTGAAGTGTAGGATCGTAAAAGGAACATCGAGGCTTAGCAGAACGACCGTTCGCAGCGTTATCATAGCTTGGAAAAAGCTGTGTTCTCTTGCTTCTCTTGCCTCCCCCGTCAGTTTCCGTCGCGTAAGCAGGTGCAAGCCTCACAAATAGCATTGCAACGTGCCACTTGAACCCTCCGATCTATGCCGCGGTCCTTTAAGCTATGCGTGCTTACTTCGCGTCGCAAATGCCACCCTGATGTCGGCAATGTGTTTACACGGCCAAAGGTCATGCTTTGTGATGGTTGAATGATGGACCATTATGTCCTGCACTTCCGAGAAATGATTTTTTAGTAAAGGTACTCTTACACTACCTATTTGTTTTATCCTATCCGCTGGTAAGTCTGTAGTACCTCACTATGCTTCATGTTATCGCACTCCCTGTACTGTTCGTAGACAATGCCCTTCCATGGACCCTACTGGAGTTCAAGGCGCGTTTCGAATGTCGAAAGTGGCGCGATGTTGTAGAATGTGGCTGTCCCTGTCAATGTTCCGTCGCGAAAGCAGGTGCTTCTCACGCAAATAGCTAGTTGCGTGCCGCATGAACCCTCCGAACCCTGGTGGCGTCCCCTTCGAGTAACAGGTGCAAGCGTCATGTTGCACATGCCATATTGGTGTCGGAAATGTGACGCCCCTTTAATATTTTCATGCTTTGTGTGCTGAACTGTGTGACTGGACGAAAGTGTAGCTCAGTAGCGCGCACATCACGGAGATAATCTAGTCTAACGAAGCCTATAATGCCATTGGAGGCAGTGCTAATCTAAGCGGAACTAAACACTTATGGTCCGTCCATTACACACAGGGCATACAGTCTTATCGAACGTGGTTTAACGAAGCCCATAACACAACACAAATAAACCAGCTTTCTTAGTGGTGAAAGTGCTATACGAGGCACTGGCGCGACGGTTCACAATGTTACAGTTTTGGACGAATTTAATAGCGATCCAATAAGAGAAACGGGAATGAGAGTAGCAGAGCTGAGGGGATACGCGAGTTAGGCTGATCCTTTCTTTTTGTTCTTGTTCTCCAGTTTAGCCTGCTCCTTGAGAGTGGCTCGGGCTTTGTTAAGCTCCTCCGCCTGCTCCCCGGAAAGAAGACGCTCGCGGTCAAGCTCTTGCGTGACAGCTACCAGCCGAGCATTCAAAGCGGCAATTTCACTCTTCAGTTCGTCCACTTTCTGCGACGACGGGTCCGTCGTCGGTTCAGTGTCTAAAGTAGGGATCGACGACCGAACCATAACTGCGGCTCGCAACAAATCATACTCAGGGGAACGTGGGTCCCTTCAAAACCTTTGCTAGCCTGACTAGCCAACCGATAGTCTATGATGAGGGACTTAAGGCTTTGCGGCATGGAGCCCCCCCCCCCGAGTGTCGGCCGAGGCTCAAGCCGAAACTAAGCAGCGTTATTTCTTTAGGCTTGGAGAGTCCGATTACGGCCTTATAGAGACTCGTATAAAGATAGTGTTAATCATGATTCCCCCAATTAAATTTTCGGTGGGTTCCCCAACAACATCTTCCCGTCGAGCGTAAACAGACAGGATCCACAGCGGCATAACGTGGGCAAAAACGCTTGTTCCTGGCCGAGCTTTTGAAAATACCCTACCATCAGGAACGCTAGCCCCAGCTTCATTACGCTTCGACTTCAGGATCTTGAGAGCTTCGTCGAGGTGCTTCATCGGCTTTTGTCGGGTCCTCTCTTCTAAACGGGCAATACACGTCAATGAGTTCCGCCCTAGACGTACCATTTACGACGCGGCCCTTCGCGATATCTCCGCAGAGACGGCTAACTTCTCCAGCTTCGCCTGCATCTGTGACGACTTAGCTTCGAGCTGCTTCGCTAGAACAAATCTAATGTTTAAGGGTCCATCGACAGGTCCAGAAACTACCCTTTGCAGTCTCTTTTTCCTGTTTGTCGCGCTCGGTTTTCAGCTGGTCCGCGAGCTTGGTAACGTAGTCGTCTAGTGCCCTCTTGATATTCTTGTGCTTCTCCTCCCTCTCGCAATACGACGCTTTCTGAGAGTACGTTAGCCACTCGATGACCGCCTCTTGCTTTAGGCAATCGACGCGCAGAACATCGCTTGCGAACTCATCGAGAACGTCGTGAAGTCCGTGTTGGTACTAAAAACCCGTCATGATAGGTGGAGTTGAGACCAGTGCGCAGAGCGGCGACTAAAGATCTCAAACCGTGCAGGCGGCCGTATTAGCACCGTACCGCGCTTTGTTACGCCCATAGTGCCGTGCCGTACCGTCAAGAGCGTACCTAGTAGGACCCCTCCAGAGGGGGGGGGGGGGTAAGGGGGGACCCTTACCTACTTTTTCGGCGCCGGACGAAGGCCGGCGCCGAAAAAATGCCTTGGTCCACCCCCTTGGTAGTTTTCGCAAGTATCCGATTTTGACCCTATAATTGGTTTTAACGGTTATTTCGGTGTTTTTTTAAACAAAATTAGCCCGCCGCAGGCGCCGCCAAAAAGATTTTTTGGTCTTCTTTGGAAAAACTCGTTGAAAATTAGAGGTCTGAATAGACTTGAATCTTGAAAACAGAGTGTTTTAACCAAATCAGATTATCGCTGTGACGCATTTCCTTCTCGAATAACCATTAGGTTTAGTCCAAAGAAGTGTGCTGTTCAGAAGGCCGTTTTTACACATCCACGTACCCGCCTCGAACAAATGTGGCCATTAGCCATGTATCACTGAGATGGGTGAGGGCAGGAATAAGCGCTTACCTTCGCCCAAAAAGCGTAAACGTCTGTACGAAAGACGCATTAACATTACCAGCAGGTCATTCCTTATCCCAAACAAATCATCAATTGATTGACCGAACGAACGCCGCTATGCGTGACTTGGCTTCAAGACCAAGGTAAAATGCAACATATTTTCTGCGCACATCAGGGCTAAAAGGACACTTTCAGTCTAGTGGGCCAAGCCATACTTGCCTCAACAACAGAAGGAACGGCGAACCGGAAAGGTTGTAGGTGTCTATGATGAATCGGGCAATACGCGTCACTATATGAGCAGTTTGTGGACGAATCCATTTTGGAAAGAACTCAGTGAAGTAAGAGAAGTGGAACGCCAAATAAAGCTGCAAGAGAAGCATCACAAGAGAATGTGCTAAATTTCACGCGGCTCTCGTTGCTTCGTTCGTCGTCGCTACCGAATAGGCGGACGTCGGCATTGTACATCAATGAAGCGCTAGGCACACTTCCTGCACGAAAATCACGTATTCCGAAAACCGTTGCTATCGAAAAAGAAAAATTCAGCAGACCAAAAACTATGTGCCAAGCTGCCAGAACCACAAGATTGACCTAAAAATCGTAGGTAAACCTAAGTTCTTCGTGCTTCTTTAGGTCGACGGCGACTCTGTAAAGTGCCTTACGTTTTCGACTTTACGATCACTAAGCGATATCGAAGCTATATCGCTTTCTGGATGAGGCTGGTATATACGGCTAGAAAACGGAAGGAAGTAAGCGATGCCTAGCAGGGACAACAGCAGTATGACAACCATGATCAGCTTTAGTGTACGCCCAGCCCATATCCATGCGTGTAGCTTAGTGGCGTAGAAGCAACTAGAACTCAACTTTTAAGCGAATCGTTCAGGGAATAGGGACCTGAATCGATTGAAGCCGATCGTTGTGTGGCAGACGGATTGAAGTAAAATGTGATAGGACAAGTTACCCTCGAGTCCTTTATTACAAGGTTATGCCCAGTGTCCGTGCTCGTTACTCTGGGCTTTATACAGCAGCAGGGCACAGGGAAGCGTGCTGAGCGAGACGGGACACACTGGACTGACTGAACAGGGGCGAAGAAGGCGAAAGGAGACGGGCGAGAGAAGGCGGAGCCAGGCCACATATGACACGGTCCCTCCATGACGACTCGAGTCCCACTCTCGAGTAGGGAAGGAGACAGGAACAATAATAAAAGAACAATAAACAAGAATAATTACGAAGAATACGTAGGTCGGAGACACGTGTAGCATGGAGACGTCGTTACAGCGGTGATGCTTGGTGGACGAGATGGAGTCGATGGCCGGTGATGAGCGTCGAAGCATGGGCCAAGTGCATGACGAAGATGAGCAGCTGGAGGCGGACGAGCATGGG
>JNEY01000559.1:20917-40301 GCA_020875895.1 Aphelenchus avenae | reverse complement strand
TTAAACCGATGCTTCGATAGCTCCACAAGACCAAACGGTGGAAAACAAAACAAAGTACCGCCCGCGGCCGGCGAAAACCGAAATAAACGCGTAACGCTTTTCGCGCATGCGATTCGTCACTCTGTTCATTCATCCATAAGTAATTTCCATTTCAATAAACATTTCTCGCATCAGGCCCTCTTCCGCGCCATTCGATTTTTAGACACGCAGTTGATGGTAATTGATGGCGGGTGTTTAGCGCGTCGTTCTACGCACTGTCTCGTGCTACGATCGGTTAAACACTTTCAGGTGTTTTCGACCGGTCTCTGTGAGGTGGCCACCGCAGATCAATATCGGAAACTTTTGACGTACTGGAGTTCTGGAGTGGTTCTGGCGGATAGCGGAGACGCGTCGACTTACCGCTGCGCAACAATTGGACGTCGGCGGTTTGTTTCTTCCTCAGATGACGAAGTTAAGGATAAAAATGGCTTCTGGGCCCTTGCTTTTCCAATGCGTACATGTGGTTCCCGCCTTCGAAAAGCCAAATCCGATTCGTGCCAATGCGCGACTTTTTGCCTATAGTAAAGAATTCTCAACACAGGAAGCCTAGCCCTTTTTAGACATAAGCTTCACTAACAAACAAGTCTCGTCTCATGGCGGCGGCGTCTTCTAGTAAGGACGCTAATAAGGGTTCTCCCACACCTGCAGCCTAATGCATTACTTTTCTGACTTTCTTTCCCAGCCAACAAGCTTTGCGAGCATGTTTCTGACAAGAGGTGGCAAATACCGCTTTACAGAAATGTTTAATAACGCTGTTTTCAAAGCCTGAGTACCTTGATAATGAAAGCGCGAAAGATATTTGCTTTTGCACGTGTCGCGGTTGTTTTGCTTAGGTCGTAAACTTTATTTAATGCGCCGACATCCACAAGCAGTCAAATGCGCAAATCTTTTGAAGAATGTGGACTTAGCTGCGCGGCATTCAGTCCAGTATTCTCCGTTAGCAAAATCTTCTAAGATCCTCTTAATTGCCAGATGCCGGAAAAGAGCTAAATCTGGTTACCTTTAGTCAGCCAGTGTCCCCTACTTTCGCAACGTGCTTGTATAATTAACGAAGAAACGTGCGAAACGCTCGGCTTCCGTTCACATAATTTTATGCGCTGATTCACGTTCTATTCGGCTGGTTCGCATCATTCACCGGGCGGGCGACCAGGGGCGTCGGTTCAACGCGTGCAATCCACCGACCGATGCCTCCGTCGCTCCGTCGATGGCGAGTGTTTTTGTTTACGCGTTCCTCGCGCGCGGACGGGCGGGATGGAGAGGCTTCCTCAGCTGCATAATTCCCGGTCCTTGGTGTTATTGACATCACCGATTAAGCGATCAGTTATCGTCGCATTGATTTATTGCGCGCAATGTTTGCTCAACAAAGCTTTGCAGCTACCGTTGGTTTTTTTTCTGGCGTTGCTGCCGAATTATACATTTGTTTAGCAGATGCCAGGTGCGTGAAATACTCTAGGCATTCGTTGGCTTTTTCACTTCACTGACTCTGGAAGCACACTTTACTTGTGAACATTTCAGCCGTGTCGAGAATGCCTCGCCGCAATCGCGACGTCATTGCTGTGCTTACTTTCATTATACTCTGCTTTTCGTTAAGGTAAGTAGTTGCTTTCAGTGCACTTGTTCCCGTGTGTCATTGAAGACTTTAGCTTTTTGACACTACGGCAAAACGAAATTCGCCAATGTTATCGAACAACCCAAACAATATTGTCATAATCGTGGCTTGCAAGTCAACTCGGTCCATTTTATACACTGGTTCTAAACTGTTTTGCCTCTTTGTCCTGAACGTTCTTCATGTTTGATACCCAGAAGTTTACCGACTAACCTCTTGTCGTTTTAGCGTCAGTCAGACGGACTCCTTCCTGATGCTCGTCTCCGTGGATCGCTCACTCTTCGAGACCGGTGACAGTGCACGCTACAGATCTGTGGTAAGCGACTTCTTTGTTCTTTCTTTCACATATCGCTACTTCAGGACCTCGACAAGAGGTTAGCGATGCTGTCCGCGCAGATGAACGTCGGATGCCGGAAGCTGAAGCAAATGAGCGGTAAGTAATGCGAGTACCAACGCAAGGACTACGCAATTTTAGCTGGTGGGCCCGCTTTCCCAATTGCTCAGTACGTCCAGGAGCCGTACAGCTCCTTCCTAAAGAACGGCGAGTGGCTCGACAAGGTCTACCGGAAGTACATCGCCGTCATTCAAGAGCTGTTTGCCGCCAACAATCTGGACGCCAGCAGGGCGAAAAATGAGGCCATTACAAAGGCTAGTTCGTTGTCCGAGTTTCGGCTTAGGTCAAGGAAAGGCTCTACACTAGCGCTTAGCAGGTCCTGGACTAGTGTCATCGGTCCATCTGCTCTAAGTGCTGTTCGTTGAGTACCTGGCACATACCCCGTGTTTTTGAGGACCGCTGAAAAAGTTGCACTTTATGTTATATGGTTCTTTAGGAATTTCTCAAAATGGTTATCTATTCATGGTACTTTGCCCTGAGCGGTTTTGGCCTGGTACTGCTCTCCGGAATTCGTCGGAGAACCCGTATTGTTCTTAGACGACTCAAACTCATGAGGACTACTTTAGGCCGTACGCCGTGCGTTTGAGCAAGCCGGAGTGGACAAGAGCGTTGGCGGACGAATCAACGTTTCGGGATGCACCGACAACGGCGACCTCGTGCTCGAGATTCTCGTCGACCCGAAGCTTCGCCATGAAGAGGTTAGTGTTCACCATAAGTTTTTCTGGGTGGCAAGTGGAGTCTTTTGGCATGCCCGAGATTTTCCGGTAGAGACGCGTAAATTACACAAAACCTTGAGCAAGTTATCTCTGGGCCAGAGAGTCTAAAATATTTAAGTCCTAAATGTTTTATTCTTGCCTCTGGGCTCTGCGGTCATAACGGGTGCATGAACTTGATTATAAATGTTACCCTATCAACCACCGCTGGACATCTCATAGTGCCCGTTGTATGGGCCTCATTTGTTCAGATTTCCCGGGCCGGACCGAAAAGTCGTCCTGGCAGCATTGGCGGCAGGCTGCGTTAGACAGAAGACTAATTAATTTAGCGTTTGAGCTCGTTGGACGGGCAAAAGATTACCACACTTTTAGTAGAGCCCTGTCCTATTTTCCCCTGAAAAATGTTTTTTGTAATTTTAAATAATTAAAAACAAACCTTGGCTTCAAGAAATTTGTATGTGGGGTCTGTTCGAAAATCGGTATCCTCTATTTTTCCTGTCCCTACACAGTTAATACGCTTACTCTGTCGTTCATAGACCACCCCGACTACCACCAAAGCGCCGCTCAGGCCGTCTGTACCTGCTCAGCCAACAGTCATGCCCGTCTGCACCATTTCTGCGACGCCGTCCACTACACGAAGCCCTGCGACGCCGCCAGCACCGTTTCTTGAAGTACGTCTATTTCTTCCGTTCTCGTACCTTTAAATCAGCGCTTTCCTAGGCGGTTCCTGCGCCCGAGTCCCTCGTTGAGGAACGCCTTTACGCGATGCCCCAGTCGTCTTTCGTGGAGAATCCGCGTCGGCAACCGGTGCCTCCCACCTTTCTCATGCCGCGTCGCGTGCCACTGGAACCTTTCGAGGAACAGCCTCTCCCGGTCACTAGCTCAATGTCCCCGGTACGCCACGAGGGCCTTGCGGTGCCGCAAGAAGGGCGTCCGTCTCCTTTGCTTGTAAGTTAATTCCTACGACTTGGCTTGTGGATCAGCATAGCCGGAAATGCTGTCGAGTCAGGAAGTTTTTAATGCATGTGAATTGTTTGCTGGCAAATTTGAGCCCTTCGCGTAGAAACGGGTCTTACTTGAACTGTAGTAAAATCTCTGGGTTTTCTGCTCGTAAAGACGTCTCAGTGCTGCGGTATGAAATTTGATTGACCGAGACTAGCCCCCCCCCCCCCGAGACCAGACCAAGACCGAGACTTGGAAATTAGTTCACGCTATGGCAATATCGCCAGAGCGTGAAACGTCGCGTAACATCTCGATATACAGCGTACACAATACAAACGATATGTTTGCGTTGAAGTTATAAAAAGTTGCGTTGAGTTTCGACTGATTGAAACACGAAAAAATCAAAATTCGGGCATACTTTCTCATCACCGAGGGCGAGACCGAGACCTGACTCATAACCGAGACCGAGACAGAGACCATACCCCCCGAGAGTCTCGGTTATCGAGACGGAGACCGGGACCCGCAGCCCTGAGATGTCTACAGGGCGAACCGGAATATGCGATGCGTAAATCTCTTATTCGATCTTCGAAAGAGCTCGAGGAACATAAATGCTTATTTTGAAGTTTTTTTTGTCCTTATAGGCGCTACGAATATGTAGTTTTCCTCTGAAAAGCCCATTTTTGAAACCTTATGGCTGATGCGCTCGGTTTCACTCCATACTTGACTATCTTTACGCTTTAGGACCAATCGCCAGTGATCGACATCGATGACACCTCTGGCCTTCAGCAAATCGACAAGAGCAAGGTCTACGGCGCCGGCATTACGCTCGAGAATCTGATCTTCTGGATTGTCGCCGCCGTGTTCGGATCGCTCGTACTGATGTGCGTTTACAACTGCTGTGCGGCCTGCTTCCGGCTGCAGAAGGACGGAATGAGGAAGAAGAAGGTAGGATACTACAAGTAGATCCACTCAAGGCAAAACTTGGCCGATCTTCAACGAATTTTGATTAAAAAGGCCCAGAAATGCGGCGTCTGCTTTGGACTTGCTTGTCAAAAGTCGCCAGCTATACCCTCCCAAAACGAAAATTCGATGTGTAGAATAAGTACTAGGGCATAATTCTGCGTCGCCCCAAGGCTTACACCGTAAAATAGGCAAGGGTCTGCCTCCAACCGGCACCCCTACTAGGCCGGGATCGCGCCAGCCCTCGTATAGGTGCAGGCAGACAACTAGCGTCTTGATTTAGATGAACAAACAGCACAGAAAGATTTTGGTTGTTAACAAAGAGGTTAGGCTTCGCTTTAATTACAACTCTGATTCACTAAAGGACGCCTGTTTTGCTTATGAGTACAAAACAGTTTTTGCGTAAAAGAGTGACTGGCGACCCTTCAAGAACTGCCTCATTTTCAGAAAAGCCAAGTCGTGGACATCGAGGACGCACCCTTGAAAGACGATTCGCAAAAGGATCGCCACGAGAGCGACGTCTCGAACGAGTACGCGGAGCATCAATCGGCTCCTACCGGCGTGATCGAAGAAAGGTCTTAGCTGCACTAACCACTCACCGTATTATGCTCAATCGATCTCATACTCGCCCAGTTATATCAGGGATATCACTCTGTATGCAACAAGAACTTAGATTATCGTTATCGCTCAAGGAGTCATTCATTACCCAATCCACCGCAAGCTTGACGTGAGATAGCGGCGGTTAGCGGGGTTAGTTGGACATCCACGAATGAGGGCATGCGTAGGGTTGAGGTCAGGTCATGGCTACCACGACCTGGTCTGCAGGTCGAGTCAGGCTTTTCTCCCTGATGCCCTGACCTGTTGCCCCGGATCGTCTTTGCCCTGACCTGCGGGGCATGCCCTGAAAATTTGACCTGACATGTTGCCCTGTCGAGGCTAATGGAGGACATTGCTGCATGATTTTATACACTAAAAAGCAGGCATTGCACCCGTCGCGCAACAATATGCATGTAAAAGCTCCGCAATGTGGCCGTAGTCCTTTCTTATCCCAATGGGCTCCGAATGTTAAGATCGCTAGCCACAATTGACAATTGACCTGACCTGGAGGACATGCCCTGATACTTGACCTGACCTGATGCCCTAAGCTCCTCCTAGACCTCAACCCTAGTCATGCGTACCAAGCGGTACCGCATGCAAGAACATACAGTGGGCAGATTTAAAGAGAATTCGTTTGATCCGCACCGAGGTTATGGTCTTCAGTATTAGGGTACGTGTTTGCATGCTTCCTGTTTTACCATCCCTGCCAGGCATGCTTCCATGCCTTGCGGGAGTGTGCCAACGCGTATAAAATAGAATATGCGTGACCGTAAAAGTGTTCACCAGTACGTCTGATTGGTTCTATTTTTTGGGCGTGGAGGAGTCCATTATCCTCCGATAATCTGGAAGATCCCCCACTAGCGTCGCTATTTACGCATATGATAGGCTAGGGAAGAACTGTTTATTTCGTGGCTCACAACGTTTGAGATGATTTGAAAGGAAACCATGACAGACCGCACACATCTATTCGTCACTCATGTCGAAGAACAACGCGTGCTTCATAAGGCAGCGGACGGACAGTCAGCGACGGTTCCTTTGCGACCGACGGAGGCTTGAGCGGATCGACGGGAAGCACCTGCAGGCACATATGCTCCGACAACCTTGTGGAAAAGACTCCGTTTACTTACCCTAAACTGGTTGAATATGTTTGCGGCGAAGAGGAACAACTCCATGCGAGCTAGGCTCTCGCCAGGACATTGGCGCTTGCCCAGAGAGAAAGGAATCAGTTCGTCGACCTTCTTGAGATGCCCGTTCTCATCAAGGAATCGCTCGGGTTTGAACCGGTGAGGTTCGGGAAACACCTGAAATTGGGACCGGAGATAAAACTTGAATAAGGTTGACCTGCAATGCCTGAATATTGCAAACGTGAAACTGTAATTTGAGCCGAACATGTACATAAAACCTGAATTCAGAGGCACTCTTGCTTCAAGGGGTGCGTCAACTAGTCGGTGCATGCCGCACGCGATGTGCCCTACCGTCATTTGGATGCCCAATAGCCGATCGGACATACCTTTTCGTCGTAAAGAACGCAGGCGATTTGCGGATCGATGCGGGTCCCTTCGGGTATTAGCATTCCGTTGACGTTCACGTCGCGCATGGTCTTGTGGTGGAGATTCTGCGGCAATATGTTCGAAAGGCGCTGGGTCTCCTGAAACGGCCGCTAATCTTGCGCAATTCAGGTGCCCTTACGTTTACCACCGCTTGGACGTAGGGAAGCCTTGACCTGTCTGCCAACGTAATTTGTCGCTCGCTGCCGACGACGGCATCAAGCTCGGCGTGCATCCTACACTGGGATTCCTGGTCCAACAAGAGGTAGAGGACCATGAAGGCAAGGCTGTTGCTCGTCGTCTCCAGACCGCCGGTCCACAGATCGATGCAGAGACTTCGAAGAGAGTCATCCCTAGATATGAGTCATTAGTTCCGACGACAGTCATCGATCGAGCATGTCGGGTAGGACCTACGTCTCTTCGAGAAAGGAATGGGAATGCAAAAGTTCTCTTTGAGCAGCGTCCTTTCGTACCTGAACAAGTGCCAAGTGTTGTCGTGCGAGGAATTCTTCTCCTCGTGACGCAGCTTAGCCCTGAAGTAGCTCCCCACGAAAGGCAGGGTCTCGTCGCTGTGTGCCTCATCGTTCGCTTCAAAGCGCTTATAATATTCGGCAATCTCCGTGTCGATGAAGCCCATAATCTTGTCGTTAACGTCCTTTAGTCGGTTGAAGCTGGTACGGAATACCGGAAGGTGTCGCAGGAAAGGCCAGGACATGCACATCTGCGAGAGCGGTAGTGCGCCCATCGCCATGTTGGCGTCCATCTGGTGCTTGACGAAGTGGAATTCTGATTCACGCCCCTGGAAAAGACCCATGATAAATTTATTTGAAATACTCCGCTATGATGTTCACCTGCGAAAAGCGGTGTCCAAAGAGGAACTGGCCGATGACCGAGCCGACGCCCAGATCGAAGTGCTCGATGAAGTTGTGCCCGTCGACGCCCGATTTCACGTCGGCTCGAATGCGGTCGATGATGGTCTGTACTTCCAGCAGGATCTGCAACGCTCGTTCGGGTCCGACGACTAGGGGGTTGGGGAATGTCGGAATGGGAGGATTTATTTACCCCACACTTCTTGCTCGATTCTGCCTAATATTGTCCCCCATCAAGTTTGATGCTCTTCGGCTTAGCCAAAGACACGATCAGGGTGTTTCCAGGCTACCAGGTACGCCTGGAAACATGGGCGGATCCGGTAAATTACACTCAGTTTCGAACCTCTTTAAGAATTTAGAACGAATATTCGTACCCCCTGCCAACGACATTAGCTGGCGAAGAACATTAGAGAACTGGTTACGTTAGCGATAAAGAGCAAACCTTCGCCTCGATGATATTCCGTCCCATCCCGTAGTCCCGAAGAACTTGCATGGCGAAGCGCCGATTCACCCGCCAGACGTCGCCTTCCGTAAATACGATGCCGTTTAGGCAGCCTAAACAGAGTTTAGTCAAAGCTATGGCCATTGCCTAAACTCAGCTACCCCGCATGACCCCGAAATGTTCGTTGAAGAATTCCCGCCCACTGCACCCATCGGGGTCTTTGACGAACACCTCGTGCATTACGCTATAGTCGGAGACCGCCACAATCGGATTCTCCGCGAGCCAGTACGTGTAGACGGGACCGTACTGCTTCGACCAGTTGATGAAGGCGTCGTATCCGGGCTTCATCCGGCCGATTGTAAGCCCGTTACCGAGAATCGGCAGCGGAGTCGGTCCTTGAAAGTTAGCCTTAAGCGAGGCGTAGAAATGTGAATCATCAGGTCGTTTTGAGCAGAGCCAAATGCTTGCAAAATATGCATCAATACCGTGGCAGTACAAACAGTACAGCACTGTCCGGAAATCGACGAAAGCCCGCCCGGAAATTGGCCGAAAACCTGCCGCTCCATGAATGCCTGAATTTCCTCAAAACCGGTCAGAGCGGCCAAAAGTCTGTTTTGGGTGGCGTTTTGAGGCAGATAAGGGTGCCGTTTCCCCTTCCGTGCTGACTTCCCAGTCCCACTTTCCATGGCACGAAAAAAAGTATACATCATGGCGCCAATGACCCACATCGTCGAAGCATACTGAGAAGATCATCCACGTACCAGGCGGTAAGTTCCTGCGCTTCCAGTAGAAGTTGTAGAAGGCAACAACTGACCACAGAAGCACGAACCAGATTAAAAGCATCGTCCTTGTTACCGAATTCACTCTTCCTTGTCGTACGCGCAGGGTAGAGACTGAGGAGTACTTCTATACAAAAGATGCGGCCAAAGTGACGGCTAGAAGTGTGAAGAACACCGATCTTACCGCTTGTCTGGCGCGAATTCCAGGACACAAACTACGCAAATCGAGGAGTGTAAGCACTGCGAAGGTTGTGACGTCGTGCGCAATTCCTTCCCGTCATATCAGCGGACACAATTTATAACGCTTGGGGGACCAACGAAGGTTTTGGGACATGACGAGTGTCATGTGATCCAAATTTTCCTGTTTCAATGCTAACGACGTCCTTCACAGTACGCTTCGTACAGCAAGTACGCAAAGTGGGCAACTGTTATGGAAAAAATCGCATGAAATTATTAGTATTCTACTGTTTATTTGTGTAGGTTGGTGAATAAACGAATGGCTACATTGATGATGTACGCACGCACTTACGCAGACCTCCCATTCGATGGTAGTTTATTTTTACACGGTCTCCACGCGTCTCTAAGCAAACGTAGTTCTAATCTATAGACCTGGAGCATTTCAAATTGGTCATTTTTATCATGACGAGTGCAAGCATAAAAAACAGCTTCCATAAGCAAGGGAGTCCTAGCTTAATTCACTTGCTGAGACGTTCGAGCTGTTCACAAATCGTACTTGCAACGCTGCATTTGCATGGCAGCGGAAGCAAAGTGTGAAATCCGCTCTGGGCTGTTTTTCAAGTATATTGTCCATTGTGATGACAACAGCAAAAATAGGTGCACAAACAAATAGTCTATACGCTTGACCCTTCGGACTATCGCTCTGTTTCCGTGCCGTCTTGAGAACGTCATTGTTTACTATTGATGCGCACGCTTCAAATCGCATTACTTCGATGTGCGCTTGACGCTTGAGTCGTTTGGAGAAAAATGCCCGTACAATGCTTACGCTTCACTCGTTTTGCACCGTGCGTTCTTGTGCTTACGCGTAAATTTCGTCACCTGCTCGTTAGCCACTCTCGTTTGCATTCCTAACTTCGAAATACATTTCTTACGTGGCGTCTACTTGTGGTTGTTCTTTCACTTTCAAGCCGGTTGAAAAGAAGGTTTTACCCAGACACCTTCGCAGTTGCCATCAAAGTAACATTTTGATCTCAGCACTGATAAGGCCTGTTGAACCAGTCTAGCGACAGTTTAAGTTCGCTATTTTGCTTTATTCCTGCTCGAATGGATCCGGTTCATGTCCAGCTGCTGGTGGAAGCATGTGTCGAACTGCCCCTAGTGGTGTTCAGCGTTGTAACGTTGGGCTGCGTCGTAAGGAAGTATCGTGATGGCGCCAATGGGTTTACCACAGACTTCTTCCTTTTCTACATAGCTCAGTCGTTCGTCGACCTCGGGGACTATTTTGTGGTAAGTCTTAATGCCCGCGCGAAGCAATGCTTTGATGGTCGCGAAGGAAGTCTCGGAGCTGGACGAATCGGCACTGAACATCAGTTACTTTCTGGGAACAAAAAGCTAGTATCCGAATCGGTCCGAAAGGTCGAATCCAGCGGTTCTCCTGAGAAATGCGGTACATTTTGCCGGGTGCAGACTGTTGCATAGTCAGCACTTAGCAATGCCACAAATGCCATCCAGAAGCCCCTATTCTTGAACGAAACGTTGACTCGTATTGTGATGGCATCTCTAAGTGAATGCTGAACTATTTGCAGTAAAAACTGCACGCACGTCTTATAGCGAAACCGGAAATGGCACCGATATCGATTTTGATTTCGAAACCATTTTTTTTTTTGGAGCTGACGCGGATCGCCTCCTGGACAGAAGCGGCCCTGTTCTGTGTGGTAAGACCAATCTTTTCAGTATTTGATCTACAACCGACTGACCCGCGACGGGCTGCTGCCTTTCTTCACCGGCTTTCCATGGGTGAATATTTTTCACTGCACACATATCTACCTCGTCTACGTACAGCGAGCCATGCACGCTACAATCGCGTATAATCGGTACACTGCTCTCAGCAATACGTCACACTTGGCTCATTCGGTAAACTGTCGTTAAAAAATCATTGATGATGCTGTACTCTCTGTAGGTCCTGAACAAGTATCGCAAGACGAAACGCATTCTGACTGCTACGTTCTTGGTTCCGGTCTTCGCGATTACGCCAGGCCTGTTGAGCCGGTTGGAATTCGTACCGTCTGCGACACCACCGCAGCTTCGAATGACCATCTCGAATACCTGGGCCGGAATGGCACGTAGCTATATGAGCTGAATTCGGATTACAAGAAACATAACCAGTTTTTTCCACACGGGGAATGCCCCAAACTTTATTTTGCGGCATAGTATTGAGCTTAGGTTTAGGTTTAGGAGTGCCTACATTTGTGGATCATTTTTAATTTTTATTGTGGGGTTTAATAATGTACTGCTAGGGATGTGATGGCTTGGAATCTCGAGTATGTGGGAATTCGGAAAGACTCTGTTTTTGGGATTTCAAACTGAGAGTTCGGAAACGGAATTAATTCTGCACAAGATGAGCGAGAGGGCGAAACATTCGAAGAATCCTCACCAACAGAATCGGTAGCGTGACGCATGACGTCCGCCGTGTGAGCAGAGATCACTCCATGCCCAGCTATTTTGTGCCCTAGAGAATGATTCCAGCGACATAAAAACGACGGATGGAATCGCAATCGGATTCCTAGACACATCTGGAGCCTAATAAAATTGTGATAATTTAGGCATTTTCCACAAGTAGTATGGTTATCACACTGCTCACGACGTCCACGTGCGTTTACTTCGACATCCGAGCATACATGGCATATCGTACGTTGAGCACCTACCGTCGGAAGAAGTTGCAACATGAGATTTACCTTTTCGGTAAGCTGCTTTTTATGCAATTTAGTCTGATGTCGGTCGGGGCGTTTAGGCTTCGCCCTGCTGCACACGGCTGTCCAGCTCCTTATAAGTACTATCACGGTGTTGCTGGTCATTGGTTCTTTTACGAAGAACGCACCGCTGCTTATGGCTGCTCAAAACTACTACACGGCGATCAACGACGTGTACACCTTCAGCTCCCCGATTTTCTTGTTCATAACTAGGTAGGCGTAGCTGCAGAAAACTGTACGACCATGTGTCCGCTATTAGTGTGTCTCCCTCCAATAGACGCCCTCTCTAAGGAGGGGTTGTTAGAAAAAGAAAAAGTACCCCCCCCCCGTCGGTAGACGATCCCCCTACTAGGGGCTGTAGTTGAAAAGTAGTGTATCTTTAGTATGTTAGTAATAGCATAAAAAGGGCGCGCGCCTTTTAAAAAGGCGAATAGGGCAGGTATCTGATGCAAAACACTGATGTTTCTGTTTTGAGTGCGCCTCCCCGAAACCTTCCATTAAAAAAATGGGAAAAATTTGGGTGGTTCATTCCTTGTGGCCAACGATCAACTGACGTGTTTAGCAAGCACGTAAGACGAGCACTATTGCCACGCTGTCGCATCACGATCACTACGGCTCCAGAAGATACTGTGAACAGGATAACGGTTATACCTACCCACTTCACAATGTGATCAAACGAAGAATCTTTCGAATGATGCTTTGTTTTGTCACGTCTATCACAATCTAGAAATAAGATGGTGTAAATTCGTTTGCTGCTTAACGACACGTTCGTGACGACATGACTTTGTTCTACGAGCTGTGAACCACTATGGTGCTTTCGGCGGACCTTGCCTATTTGCCGGCTGTGTGCTCTGAAATTTTTTCCGCAAAGAGGACATCAAACAACAGCTTTTTTAAAAGCTCAGTTCTCGTAGCATAACAATCGTTCTCCAACTGAAATAACGGATGCGATTCCGGGAATGGTAACGCCTCGGACTGCCCGGCTAACATGATGGCCATACCAGGGAATTCCCATCACAGTGGGAAAGTTATACAAAGCTCTGAGCAATTCACAACGAATAAAGTGCTCCCACTTGACAAGACGCGTATGCGAACGGAAGACTTCTGCTTCCTCAACGTATTTTTGTCCTTCTATTCGGAAAACTAATGCGTGAGAATATTGAATATTCTGATACTCTGCTGCTTGCATATGGTTCCCAGTACACGCAGTGTTCTAAGCCGAAACTTCATAGCCGCATAAAGCCATTTCCCATTCGCAGTGGGAAACCACAAAGAGCTGTGCACAAGGCATAACATATCTCAAGGTGCTCCCATTCCGTAGGAGGCATATGCAACAAAAGACCTCTGCTTCCTCAAAGCATGCTTGTCCTTCTGGCAAGAGCTCTAGTGCGTGAGAATTCTGCACTGCTACTCTGTTGCTTACCTAGGAACAAAGGTCAAAATGTGTAGCCGCTGTTTGTCCCAAGTGGAACATAACTTCGAGAAGTACGCAGAGGATTCGCGGAACATCGCTTGCGTTTCGTAGTAAAAGCACGGGGCGCTTAGACAATGCCACGTAAGCTTCGTTCCGGCTGGAACAAACAGTCGAGCGGGTCTCCGAGCGATCGGTTCTCCTCCTTCCACCGCAGATCTATTTGTCGGTCGCCCTCAAACATGACATTGCCTCTGTAAATAGCGCTGAGTATCCCGGTGTAACTGACGTTTCTGCCCTTCCAGATCAGTGTTTTGTTCTTCATCGCCTACCAAATCCACAAGAAGAGACCCCCTACATTCAAATGGTTTAATTGTATATCCAGTGAAATTAACGAAAAGGTGAAAAACGTCGACACGTTTAGCACGCACGTAAGGCGAGTATTATTGCCACGCTGTCGCATTGAGATCACTACGACTCAAGGAAGACAGTGAACAGAACAACAGTCGTGCCCATCCGCTTCAACGGTTTGAGCAACGGTGCAACCCTTCGAGGCTTCAGTTTGCCCGCTCTAACGCAGTCAACTCAGACATCACAATCTCTGCGTGATACATGATAATCTCTCAGACCTCGTAAACATTATACGCGAACTTGAGGACGACCTAGGACCATTTCCACCACACTCCGGAAATCATACATAGCTGTGAGCATGGCATAATATATAGCGAACAAAGTGCTATTACTTCTCAGCAGACGTATGCGAACAAAAGACCGTTGCTTGTTCTACCCAAACTCGTGCTTTTGTTAGAAGGGCTAGTGCGTGAGAATGTTGGACGCTACTCTGTTGCCTACCCTACGAAAAGGTCAAACTTGTAGCCGCTGTTTGTCTCAGGCGGAACATAAATTCTAGGAGCATGGACGAGATTCCCGGAATAATCCCTTCGAATTCTTCGTAAAATCACGACTACGCTTGGACGAAGTCGCGTCGGCTTTGAGCACGCTGGAACAAGCAATCGACCAGAGGTCTCGGCACGGTTGGTTCCGTTTTTCTCTGCTGTTCATTTCGCCGGACAACCGTCAACGATGCTGCCCCTGTACATAGCGCTGAGTATCCCGATCGAACTGCTGTTTCTGGGCTTCCACGTTAGCGTCTGGTTCTTCATAACCTATCAAATCCTCAAGAAGAATGCGACATTCGCGAGTGCGTTCTTCATCGTCTACGCACTGCAGAGTTTCGCTGATGTCGGCAACTACTTGACGGTAGGCCCAAAAGTCAAACCAAGCCCGAATCCGGGGTAATCCAAATATTTACCAAAACTGTGAGCGCTGGTCCGTAGCTAGCATAAACAGTTCCGCTTTTTGAACAGAATCCGAATTCCAGTCGCAGACGCCAAAAATGCACTGATTTCCGAAGGCAAGTAGTATCCGAAGTTCGGACCGTTCACTGGTAGACGGCAAGAGCTGCTTGCAGATGCTGTTCAAGGACCGTCTCTGCACGTACGGCATGCTACCCGCGGTGCTACGGCCAACGCCATTTGTCAGTACCGTCGTCTACGTTTTCCTCGGCTACTTCAGCTCGTTCCAGTTCATTGCTCACTGTGTCATCGCGTGCAATCGTTACACGGTCATTATCCATCCGACCGTTCATGCAAAGGTTAGCACAAACCCTGAGTTCTCGAAATTACTTCGGACTTTAGCTCTGGAGTGGAAGGCCGCTAAATGTGGTGGTAGCACTGATAATTGTGCTGCCTGCACTGTTCTCATCGGTTCGCTGGTTCATGCAGTGTGACGCAGTTGACACGCCAAACGGCTATGCACTTTTGCCGATGAACAAAGTGGCTAGCAAGGCAAGCCAAATACCTATACTATTCGAAAGAAGTGCCATGAAGCCGTCTTCAGATAAGTGGCGTGATTCACACCAGCGTGAGCCTTCTAACCTGCTCGCTGAGCTGCATTTTGGAGTATCGGACGTTCTTCGCTTTCCGACAGATGAGCTCGAAGTGCAAGCGGCAGTACGGCGAAGACTACCGACTGTTGTGTAAGTGCGACATGCGACGCGGTCGATGGTCAAACCCAACCGAACCATACTGCCGTACCTAACTGACCCTCCGTACCGTTTTACCATACCGCATCACGGCCCGTAGTGTACGGTACGGCTCACTATGGCCCGTACTCGCTATAACTACCAGGACCCGAAACCGTACCGTACTCTCGTACTGGACCGCGATGCGTACCCTCCTACTGCCGTGCCATACAGTTCCCTCGATAGCGCGGCAGTACGCAACGATACAGGTGCCGACCTTTAATAGTCGATGACATCCAGGGCTTTTCTATGTACTTGGAAACGGGGAAAATTTTCGAAACAAGCTAAATCCGTTTAGTGTACGCGATGATGGGCTTCTTTGCTCACGTGATGATGGCCACCGTCTATGTGTTCGTCTACATCGTGGACACTCTACCCGACTTTCTTTCGAATGGCTACCAGTACTTCGTCGACTTGTTATGCCTTGGTGGGCCGGTATGCCTCTTTTATACGAGGTAAACTATTGCTGCTCGGAATTCTGGCAAGCTCGTTGCTTTCACAAGCCCGATTTATTTTTAGCAAGCACCTGCGACAGGAGTATCTCAAGTTCTACGGGTTGTCGAGCTTTACTGGCCGGGACATCACCGTGAGCACTGTTATGTCTACAACGAAGGTCGCCTTTCACAAGTGACACAGAGAATAAAACATCATAAAAACCTTCCATCGTTCTGATCGACGTGGATCAGCCGGGCTTTTCTAGGTTGAAACACCTAATAACCGCCTTGCAAACCCATAAAACGCGTCAAAAATTCATTTGAATTTTGACCAATAAGCATATGGTAGCATAGCTTTGTCATCTGCTTAAACTTTTTACCCGCTTTTGCACTGGGCTAGATTTTCATCCCTTTAACGGTTCAAAGTGATTCAGAATCAGTTCAAGTCGACATACATCACACCCATGACGGTTCGCGTTACAGTCTTAGTTTTCGCCTTCGCTTGCCTTGTACGCCTTGATATTCGGAAAGGGAATGAAATGAAAAATCGAATAAAATACCATCAACGCAGAAGTCACCTGCGGCCCTTACGAATCCCCGAGAGCGATATCCGTTCACCTTATCTTTGCGCGCTAATTCGGATCCGGTTCATCTGACCGGTCACCTGTTGGATTTAGTCCAACGGGCGTTCGCGTCTTTCACCTGTCCGCGGCTATAAAACGGATAGCGTTTAGCGAAAGTGACCACAAAGGAAAGTGAAATTTTTGGCGCAAGTGAATTTGACCTCTCCGTTAGCGCATTCCATTAATCTCTTCGCGGAACGAACGGCTGCAGGCGTCTTTCTTCAGAAGGTGAGTCCGTCTTTTACCACGTTCTTCAGATGATTATGGTTGTGCCCAGTAAGGCAGTGTGCCTTTAAGTGGGTCCCGTTTGTCCGTTGCAGTCGCTTCAACAAACGCATAAGGGGATGAAGAAGTGCCAAGCGCGCTAAGCTAGAAACAATGCTCTTTTAGTCTAAGCCTAAATTCTTCTGATAGTCAGTAATATCCCACGACTGATAGCCGACCAGTTGTGGCTCTTATGTGTCGGAAAAGACATGTCTCCCTGCAGTCAACTGTGAGTGTTTTCGAGAAGGGGGCTTCAACGTTCGTAGGCTCTTTGGTGGAGGAAAGTAGGGGACTTGGCCTGGCCTGACCTATACGATTTATTCACGTAAAGACCTACAGGGCCGAACATGAAAGACATTTTTAAATTCGCACAATTCAGAGCTAAAACTGCGCCGATTTTGCGGTGTTGAAGCCGAAACGGAATAAGTAGTTAGGTTCTATCCGTAGTCCGTACCATCCACCCATCACATACCTCGAAAAAGTGATTCGCGACTTCGTCATCGTATTCTATTGCATCGCTAATACGAACAGTCCACTTTAGACCAACAAGATGAACTCGATCCGAAGGGACACGTTGACATTCCTCGTAGCCTTCGTCGCGCTAGCGAGCGTCGTCGACTCGCAGTACTACAACAACGGCTACTACCCCTACAGCAACTACTACTACCCGAACAGTTACTACAACAGCAACTATTACTACTACCCGTACAACAACTACCCGTACAACTACAACTATAACAGCTACAGCGGGTACAAAAGTGGCTACTACGGTGGCTACAACTACGGGCAGCAACGATCGGCGAACCCGTGGGCGTGGCTCTTCGGCGGCTACCGAAGCAAGGGAAGGCCCTGCTCGAGGTTTTTATGCTAAGCCGTTAGGAAAGTTGAAGGGTAAATGAATTGTATAGATTGTACAGAACGAATAAATCGTCGATCTGCCCAAACATTCATACCAGGGCTGGGCGGTCTCGGGTCTCGTTTTAGTCTCGGGTCACGGGGGTAAGTCTCGGGACTCGGGTCTCCGGTTTCGGTCCCTGGCCAAGTCTCGGCCCACTTGAGTTTTTTTTCTATTTTCTGGGCTCATCAAAGCATCGTTCATCAACAGATTTTTATTCAAAGCAAAAAGCAACATTGTGAGCGATATTCAGAATCCGTAAACGGAGCGCCGAGAAATTACGTAATCCTCACAGGGAAAGGAAAATTCCCTGTAAGGACTGTAAGGGAAAATTGAATTTTTTGTTCAGTTCCGAGACAGAGCCAGGCCAAATTTTAAGCGAAAATTTGTCAGCCGTAATGGGAATTTGCTCTGGCGGCGCCTAGCGGTGAGCCATTTTACCTATCGCTAAGTGGCGTCGTTTTGAGCATTTTTTGTGATTTTGCAAATTGTTCGTCTTTCTGACCAAATTTTTCATGTTTTTTGCCACAGATTTTGTCCATAAGTTCATAACGTAAAAGTAATAAATAAAGAAGGTAAATAACGTACCCGCTAAACCAACTAAAACGTCACCAATCCCATACGTTTGAGATTCCCAGCTTTGGACAGCTTAAAACCCGATTTTATAGGTGTAGTATTACAGGGGAGGGGGTCTCGGGTCTCGTTTTAGTCTCGGGCCAGGGGCTTAGTCTGGGTCTCGGTCTCGGCAACAAAGAACACTCTCGAGTCTCTGACTCGGTCTGCCAAAAAAAGTGCCCAGCCCTGATTCATACGTGACCCTCACACATAATAAGATACTTACCAAGAATCCGGCAGACGGCAGGCATCTGCAAACTTTACAGATAGCAAAACTAAAGTTCAACTAGCAACTTCATAGAAAGCATAACGTAAATTTCCGCTAAAATCTTCTTGGGTTACCAAAGGAGTCAGCCAGTGGGAAAATGGTCAAACAACATCATTTTTTAAATGAAAGCGTAATTTTTAATTGGACGCGGACTTTTACGTCGGGTCAAGACTGGGCAGTAAATGTGAAGGGCACACCGCCCTTGGAAACAGCGCTACAGTAGACCATTCTAATTGTCGTGGGCCGATATCTTCTGCTCCAGATCCTTAAGAAACTAGAGTAAGAGCAACAATGCTTTCACATCCAGTTCCGGTAGCGGCTGCTGGAGCAAAGGCATGGCGGAAGGCATGAGCGGTCCGTTAGCTCCGATGCCGTACGCAGAAAGCAGGTCGACGCTCGGATCCAGCGGCAGTGAAATCTGACTAGCGATTGAGCCCTTGCCACTAATATCGGACGCGCGGCGCTGCTGTGAGAGACCATTCCTGAACTCCCGAAGTTTCCGCATCCGACGCTGAACGGAAGCTTTACCCAATCGAGAAACGTAACATGTTTGATCATCTCAGAGTTCTTGCGTAAGAAGAGCAGTCTACGGTGTGTAGTGCGCGTTATCCGCAGGCAACGTACGCTAAAAATTGCTCCTGGGGTTGAAGATGCGCTCGGACGCAGCAGTGCTATCAGGTGCAAGAGGTAGGCACGGCCCAAGCACCAGGCTACGAAGAACAAGAAAGCGAGCTACATTTTCCGGCCTTTGGCACTAGTCGAATAGTCTGCAGGGAACCGCAAAAAAAACACGGTATGCCTGGCACGGGGCTGACCCTTCCGTGCCGTGAACTCGGCAAAACCGCATGGTACATGGTAGTGTTCGGAACCCGTGCCGCGTTTCACGGCCGTTCCCGTTCCCCGTTTTTCACGGGCACGGGGGCGGCATGGGGGGGGGGCGGGGGTCAGCACGGGATCGGTGAGCGGCACGGGGGGG
>JNEY01000559.1:0-20594 GCA_020875895.1 Aphelenchus avenae | reverse complement strand
AGGGGGGGGGGACAGCACGGGAACGGGGACACTAGTAGAACACTAGTACATAGTATGGGCGTGTAGGAAACCCATTGGTATCTTTTGGCACATCCGTTTTCATTACCTGCTTCGTTCCGCGCCGAATGGCCGTTTGATCGATACACCCTAAAAGGCTCTGGTATCCCTAAGATGAAATTTCAAGCTACCCACTCGAGTTTGGTATCATTCGATAGCCCATGAAAAGCTATTGAACAAGTTCAAGTTTCACTTGAATCCGTTTCGATTTGCAATTTTGACGATTTTTCGAAAGTTTGGAATTTTGTGGTTTTTCGACGATTTTTTTATGCTTTCGCCTTTTCAAATGTGCAGAAAATTCAGGCTACTCCTCGATTTCGGTGTCAGTCGAAAGCTCGTGAAATGAGCTAGCCCCTAGAGCTTGGTATCGTTCGATAGCCCTTGAAAAGTTACGAGCCGAAGTTGTATGCTTTTTGTCTGAAATCCCCTTTTGCCCCCCTCCCCCCTAAAATGGGGTCAAACTTCCCAAAACGGCCATTCCTAAAAAGAGGTTAATTCACTCCAGCCCCCAAAATAATCGTGATTTTTCGTGGTTATGCCAGGCAGGGTTCGTAATGGTCCCGACTTTGGTTGCCCGACTCGGGCCTGATTTTTTTGGGTCCGACCCGGACCTTAGAGCGGTCTTTCTTTTTTTAAATTAGGGAGTTTTCTGCCTAGACTTCAGGGTGATGCCGGGACGTGTGTCGTGCCTCAAAAAATCCTTTGGTGAGCTGGTCACGGACCGTTCTTCTTTTTGGTCTCAAGCCCCACCTCCCCCTTAAAACCTCCTAAAAAGGGCCAAGCCACCTCCAAAATGGTGATTTTTCGAGGTCACGCTGGAACGCGACGTAATTCAAACAAAAGTCGTTTGTGAGCTGATTACGCTCATTCTCCATCTTGAATCGTCAAAAATGCCGCATTTAGGACTGCCACAGTCTCATGGCCACAAAACTAGAAATACACGTCTTCCTTCTTGCGGGTGCTCATCGTAGAGAACATTTCCTAGACGCGCGGCGCGCGAAGCGCGCCAAGCGGCTAGTATTAAATAACGTAGCCTACAATACGAGAAGAACGATACAGACTCGACGAGAGCAAACTATAAAGAACGCGCTTGGAACACAGACGTGCGGGCGATAAATTCTCATCGCTGCTGGTACACTCATTGTTTGCCTCCTCTGAGGGTGGATCGATACTCCGACGTCCTTTGAGGCAATCACACGTTGCTTGGTTCTATTTGTCCTCAAACAACGACGTATTCCAGCGAATATTTTCAGCGTGAACGTGAAGCATTTAGGTTCGCAGCACAAGCATTTGCCGGCTGAATTGGCATCTTATTGTTGTGATGCCGGCCAAGAAGCGTCCAATTCCATCCGGCAATGTAACGGCATCAAAAAAGCAACGGAATGGAGCTGCTAAAGAAGGAGCTGCTCGACGTAGGTCGCTAAATTTTTGCACGTTCGTTAAGTTCGATGTTATAATGTTCGCTTTAGGCAAGAAAATTTCAAGTAAACGGAATTTTCACCTAAGCCCAAGAGCCATCAAGGAGACCCTGCTCTTCTTCGCGAGACCGGCGACCACCGATCGGAACGGATACGTCGTGCAAGATGAGGCGCCACAAGCGATATGGGGCACTGCGTGCAACGTCATTGTACCACAGTTAAAGGTAGGCCTCACATCTTTGGTGTTGAGTGTGCCTTACAAGTCGTGGAAGAACTTCCGTTAAAAAATAAACTGGACTGGCCCCTCCCCGTAGGGTGCGCCTTAGTTCGACAAAAATGTTTCGACACTGTAACGTTTCGACACGTAACTTTTCGACACTGTAACGTTTCGACACAACACCACGGTAACGTTTCGACACTGTAATGTTTCGACACGAGCGTATAATCCTATGAACTTTCTTTTCGTAGTAGGTGGTAAAACTAATGGAAGATTATTTTTCCCAGCGGATCCACTATTGTTGCCCCCATAGAGCACGTAAAAGCGCCCCGCGAGCACGCGCAGCGTGCGAGCGATGCGTGTTGGCCAGAAGCATGCGTATTTCTTCAAAGGTCTTGTTACTCTCACGGCTTAGTAATGTATCTCACCCGGCTTAGTTTGTATCCCAGCCAAAAGTCATAAGCTTAGGCTCAGGCTTAGGGCTGTTTATTTAGGTCCAGCAGCGCACCGCGAGCACGCGAAGCGTGCGAGCGATGCGTGTACTGGCTTAGGCACACTGAGCAGTCCATTGTTTGAGGCTAAAAGTTTATCGTGTCGAAACGTTACATGTCGAAACATTACAGTGTCGAAACATTTTTTGTCGAAACAAAACTGTCGAAACATTACAGTGTCGAAACGATTTTGTCGAATTTAAGTGCACACCTCCCCGTACCGTACTCCGTACCGTACTAACCCCCCCCCCCGTACCGTCCTCCATACCGTACCAGTACGGCGCATTACGCATACGACTGCATACCCGTCATTTTTGTATTTTGGTCAAAAATGCCCATAATTTGCTCGATTTCGGCTAAAAATGGTCATTTTTTGGCCTGCGGTACGTTACGGAATACGCCGCCGTACTGAGGATCCTGCCGTATCGTACTCCGTACTGCGCCAGTACGATACTGTACGGCCCGTAACATAATATGGAATGCAAAATCTAGGTTTTCGGACCATCATGCTTCCTGTAAATTTTGCTACGCCCTCCTAAGCCAGTTTAGGACCTCGAGTCACTCAACAAGGAGTGGCGCTTCACCGTACGCCTTCTGAAATCGGGTCGTCACTCGGTGGTCTCCGCCATGTCGCTTCGTTCTCTGGACATTTGTGCCAACAACTTCACGCTCAAATCTTTCCTTGAGATTCTGTTCAAGCTCGGCGAACCTCTAGTGCTCGCCAGAGTTCCGCTGAAGCGCGGGCTGATCGACGTCATCGTAGAGGTATTTATGGCACAGACGCAGCAGACTGTCAGACACGATTCTATTTTTTTTTATTTTATCATTTTTAGTCTTTTAAAATTTTTTACAAATGATTTTAATATATTTTTTACTTACTAGTAAATTTCATTTTTTTACAAAAACAAGTTTGTGCGTATTTAGCGCCATAGCCATTTTCTGGCACTTTTACCCATGTGGAGGCCAAAGTTTCCATTGTTCTGGATGCGAGCACGCTTAACGCTTCCATTTCAGGAGTACCAAAATCGACCAGCCGACGATATTCAAATGCGTCCACTGCTTTACCTCTGCGACGAAATTCGAATCCCATATCCTGCAATACCGTACGATTCCATCGAGAGCCTTTGGCGCTCATTTGGCGAGTACGATCAATGTGGCACTTGTACGTCACGGAGAAAAGGCGATGTATTTGGTGCGCCGTGGCTCATGACTTGCGGTGAATGCAGTCAGGGCACTCTCATTGCAAGTAAGTCGCTTAGTGCTACTCCCTTCCTTGAAGTGCATGACTGTAGGCCACTTGCATGACTCGTGCCCATTCAAGCTCTATAGGACCCAGTAGGGCGTTCAGGTTATGCTCGTAAGGCACTCCCTTTGAGGAGGGAGGGCATCTCAATATGTAGGGAAGGCTGTGCGGGCGCCGTGGCCCAGGCCGCGAAGTCTTAGGCTACTATTATATCTCAAAATTGCATCTTTCTGAGACAGGGTTAATTGTGTTATTGGGCTTAGGCTTTACGTGGTTACTAAGACATTGATTGGCGACTGGTGCAGTCGGATTTTTCAATTCATAATTTAGGCTATACCTGCGAAAAATTTGGACAGCGGTACGCCGTCAAGTACCACGTACGGAGACCAGACGTCGACGATCGGTGGCTCACTGTCGAACTTCAGTATGGCTGGACAACTGTCGACCCGTTTAACACACATCGCGTCGATGTTCTGAAAGAGCCAAAAATTGTCAAGTATGTTTGGACACGTTACACAACGAACCTCTCGAGCCTTAGAACGTCGACCTCTTGGCATCATGGTAGAGAGTCAAGCGTCCCGCACCTTAAATGTGTCGCTGTGTACTTGGACGGCAATGAGCAGTGTAAGCGACGGCCGACGGGACCGCGCAGGTTAGTTTTTGCTGCCGTTTGTTTTGCCTTTTGTGAAATAAAGTAGAACAGAGTCCCTTCGGCGTTCTTGACCGGCCGGTTAGGCAAAAATATTGAGTAGTCCGATGAGCGTGGACAAGGAATATCACTTTATCATCAACATTTGATAAAGCTGTGTCGTCTCCGCGAAACACGTATACATGCATTCAAGAGCGTGCCTAGGACCCCTCCAGAGGGGGAGGGGCGAGGGTAAGGGGGGACCCTTACCTATTTTTTCGGACCCGGACGAAGGCCGGCGCCGAAAAAATGCCTTAGTCCCTCCTTTGGTACTTTTTTGAAGTGTCCGATTTTGACCCACTTAGTGGTCTAGAACTATGATTTTGGTGTTTTTAGAACTAATATAGCCCGCCACAGGCGCCGACAAAAAGATTTTTGTGATTTTTAGGCAAAAGTTCATTGAAAATTTGATCAACTGACCGGAACTGAGTAGGCACGCCCTTGCATGCATTCAAACGAACCAGACAGGAAAGTCAGATTTAAAGTCGGATGTGCCAAAATGAATACTTCAGTGCTTAGGTCCATAATGCACGACAGCTTCATCCGCATGGACGCGTTCATCTTTCTGTCGCGACGGTGGCTCGACACATGTCAGGTTGCTTGCAGAGCATGGCGCAACCACATCGAAGAGAAGTCGGACGAGCTGGCCCTACGTCACATCTACGTGCTCTCTTTCGACGTAAGCTTATAGGGCCCTATTGGTGTAGAACGAACCCCGACGATACAGGGTCTTTTAGCGCTGGCTGCGTCTCACACTTCCGCCATTATTTGCGGACAGCGTCTGCGAAACCCGCGTCGCCGAGCTTAAAGAGCTTAAGCGGAATGCTGCGAAGTTGACCGCGAAGAACGAAGCGTTCAACGCCGATCAGATTAAACGATATCTGCAGAACTCATACGTGCAGTATTTCGCGCACTCTCTTCATGAGTGAGTCGCATAATTCAGTTCGATGCCGTGGGAGGAGGGGCGCAAGATACTTTCCGCAGAAGTTAACCTTTTGGCTTTCCTACGATTGCTACGGCACGGTTAATTGCTACGTTTCCTGGTATTTTGGGGTCCCGGTGTTTTGGATCCCAAAAAACCGGCTAAGTCGTGCTATTCGGCCCCCGTCAAAGGTTAGGCTGAGGCTGTTGCTTAATACATAAGCTAAGGCTTAGGGAATCCAACCCAGGTGTCGCTTTGAACTATATTCGGTACCCAAAACACCGATTTGAATTTTATGCCTGGACCCAAACATACTACCGGGATCTAAAATACCAGGGCGTAAAAAACCAGGAGCCGAAGCAACTAACCGTGGACTGCAACGCTTGGTCGGTGCAGCTACTCAATTCTCTGTGGGTAGGGACTCAACAAGACAGTGTAGTCCATTTTGGGTGGACACTAGAGTTCGGCGCCCGTACCAAGGTACGGGCCAAACGATTATAGGTCGATCCTTGAAGGTCGATCCGTGAAGGTCGATCCGTGAACGGTCGATCCGTGAACAAAATTGGGTCATTCCGTGAACGGTCGATCCGTGAAAGAATGATTCTGGGTCAAGTAAGCACTATGGGAAGGGTAACAGTGCATATGCTAGCAGTGAGCAAGTAATTCTCGCATGTATTAAAACCGGGAAACCTAACGATATAGTCTGATCTGCCCACGTTAAATCACGCTTTCTGGCGTTCCTAAGCCCAAACCCGACCAAATCTGAACAGCCTAAGCCTAAGCCTCAGCCTAAGCGTGCCGGCGCTTCGCGCCGCGTATGGGTAGGACACATTACGAAGCCGGGTTAGTAACATTGCTTAGCCGGTGAGCAACATTACTAAGCCGGGTATGGGTTACGGAGAATACTAACGCAAATAAATGAGCAAGGTGACGCAGCCGAAGAAATGGATGTCGACTATGAGAAAGAGAATGAAGATCCAGAGTTCCTGGACAATACCTCGTGGAAAAGGGAACCCTTTGCTGTGCATCCTCCCCTAGAGTGTCTTCGGCGCAACTTACTTGACGACTTCCTTCAATGCTGTCGTGACTTTTTCTGGCGGGGAAGTATAAGCTTTGCTTTAAGTCCGTCGGATCCTATGTCCGCACGGAAACCTTTTAAGTTTAGGTCCGCTAGGTGCTTACTGTCCTAGGGAAACGTTTGGCTTGACCCCCTTTACGTTAACGTTACTTAAATAGACTTACGTGAACACCAACGTGAACAGTTGAAGTGTCCGTACCGTTTATTAGAAGCGAAAGCAGCGAATAAGTTAGCCTTTAGTTAGACAATTTTAGGCATTACCTTAGACGTGATCTTAAGACTGCTTCATCTACATAGCGATAACACTGCTTAAATACTGTGAGGTCTTGACGTAAACGACTATCGGTGCCAGTGCTTAATAAGTGTGTTGGGCGAATTACCGGGCATTACCGAGAGCAATTTGGCGGATTTGGGGTGACACGGAAAGTGATTCAGCGTAAGTGTGATGCGATCAGGGTCACAGAAGTGATCGGTAGAAAGTGCAAAGAGCGGTCAAAATAGTCACTACAAATGCGACAACGAATGAACTCCCTCTTACTGTTAATTTTCGTGCTATACCAGCTGTCCATTTTTGGACGGCGATCAAATAAACGTTGCATCAAGAAATTTAAGACTTGTCAGTGTCAGGGAAAGTTGAGCTAGATCATTGCCATCATTCCATAAAAATAATGAAACAATTTTATTAGCTAAAACTTCACGATCTATGAAAGCAGGCGAGTAATAAAAATGTTCACGGATCGAACCGTGTTCACGGATCGACCGTTCACGGAACGACTTTCACAACGACTTTCACGGATCGACCTTTTACCGGGCCAAACCCGTACCCGTACCCGCATTATACGGCACGGCACGGGGGGGGGGGTCCACCACGGGTACGGGTACGACACGGGTGACAAAAACAAGCCGTGTTTTGCCAAGCCGTGCCGCCAACCATAGCCGTGTTTTATGCCCTGTTAGTGTACACGTCTCGACTTTTTTGGGTCCACCACGGCACGGCTCCGTGGCACGGGCGGGGACACTACGGGTACGGCACGGGTGAGTCTACCACGGGTACGGCACGGGGTATCACCGCCGATCTCTAGTTGACACCGACTTCCTAGAGTCGGTTGAGTTATGACCCCTTGTTTAACGGAAGAGCCCGACAATCTGACGTTTGCAGATCCAACGACTTCGAGCGTCTACGCGACGTCCCCGGTATTCGCATCGGACATCTTCTATCCTGTCGGCCGTTGCAGCTGCACATTCTCGATTCGTGTGAACGATTCAACGTCAGCGCCGCTACATTTTGTCTTGAGACCGCATCGGACTTAGCTCGCCTTAGTAGAGAGGGACGCTTCGCAAGAGCTGACGAAGTTCTCGCGGAATATTTTATAACGACCAAGGTACGTCGCGAATTCAGTAGCAATTTTGATATTCCAAAGTCTAAGCCTATAGCATCAATCAAGAAAACGGACGCTAATCTTTCTTACTTGCTAGCAAAACGTCGGATGTAACTAAGCTAAAGTGAGCCATCGGCGCGCCAAATAGTGGCCTAATTTTAATGGTCGGCATACTGGCTGCAAAGTCTTCGAATAATATCGCCTTTAGTTATACTACGATGCGCTACGCGGAGATGAGCTTGACGCCATGTACCACATGGAGAAATGCCGACGGCTCTCTATCTCGGTCGGTAGTGAATACTCGACAGTGAACGCTGCGGACCTAGTCGACTTGGACCACGTCATAGACGTAAGCGATCGGAATCAGCTGCAAGTAGTCCGAATTGACCTAGCGCGGGACGTCAAGAAAACTTTGCACAGTCGAGAGCATCCTAAATAAAATTTATGCTTCCTCATAACTTACCCAGTGCCCCCCCCCCGCGCGTTAGTGGCGCCTGCAGTAGCTTTACGTCAAAACTCTCTATGTTCATGGTTTAAATTTGTTTAGACCTAAAATTTTCAACCAAATTTTGCCGGCGTAATCCAGAAAAGTCTTTGGCGGCGCTCCCGGCAGTCTGTAACCGGGTTTAAATAAATCAAAATTACCGTTTAAAACCACGAGTATTTGTATTTTTGTATTTTTATTTACGTGATCACGCACGTGACAAGGAAAAGTCAACATGGAATATCAACGTGGAAGTTGCCATAGAAACAAAACGTCATAATGTAAAGTGATAGCAGTCATCTGCAAGGTGATAGCAGTCATCTGAAAAGGGAAAGATAGCAGTTATCTGACATCAAACGTTGCGTAAAGGCTTAAGTTAGTCCTGAGCAGAGCATTCTTGAAGCCTGAAACATTGCCAATTGTTACCACGTCAGCCGGAAACCTAGAGTACACGTTAATTGCACGAACGAAGAATGAAGAAGAGCGAGCCTGGGTTCGTGCCCTATGACGCTGTAGCATTGGTCTGTTTCCTCTAACCGAAAGATAGTACCTGATTGAACTAGTGCTGATTTTCACTTTACCAAGTAGGTGTTTATGAAGCATAACGAGGTCACTAATTAGCCTTCTATATTCCAGAGTATGCATGCCTAGCATTTTGTAACGTTCAAGGAAAGGGAGGTCTCGGAGAGCAGGGGAAGTTCTAGCTAAGATGAGCTTGGAAGCCCGACGTTGAATGACGTTACGTTGAGTAGAGCCAAAGACGGGCACTTCAGACGCCTAACAAAGAGGGACCAAGGTACTTTTCGGCGCCGGCCGAAGGTCGGCGTCGAAAAAAGAGGTAAGGGTCCGCCTTAGCCCCCCCCCCTCTCGTGGGGTTCTAAATACGTCCGGAAAAGCGTTGTTTGAAGGGAATACCGCACCACAAGAAGTAGTGACCCCAAGGGGACACTAGCCAAAGATGTATGACATTCAGGGGAAATAGGGACGACGATTTAGTTAGGAGCACGTGATACGCTGCAGAAATTATTCCGCCAAAGACGAAATATTACATATGTCTGCTTTGACGAAGAGCGCAATTCCCGATTTACTTTTCCAGGTTTTACCTTACCGTCAGACGTCTGTTATGTCGTAATTTAGCATTTCCTGGTATCCGACAAAACCAGCGGATTCGTGCGACAGCTCGAGATGGTTTCCCCAAAGAGCGCACCACTTAAACGTCTGAGGATTTGTCAAGTGCCGCCTCATACCGTCGTTGACCACCTTCCGGACGCGGAACATCTCCCAGGGAAGCAATACGAGGTCTACGAGTTCCCGTGCAAGAAAACGAGCGACGTCTTGACCGTCATCATATGGACGTCCGCAGATGGCCAACATGTTTATCGCCTTCAACGCGGACCCTTCAGCGGATGAAAATTGTCGGCATCACATGCACACTGCTCGCGCTATTTCCAGCATTGAACCACCACTTGTTTTCACCGATCGTTGCAATATTGGTTCGATGCTTGGTCGAGAATTTGCATAAATCTGTTGACACTCATTTGGAACGTACAAGACCTGCGCCAACGATTTGGTCGGGATAGCTTTTGAGCGCTGGGGATTCACCAGCAAAATCAATTTGTTGACCGAGCGTGCACTACTTGGAACGGGCTTTCGCTGTGCCTGGCAAGCGGATCAGTGTCCCTGTTGACAAATAGGCGAGCAGCATATATATGAGTGATTCCGGACAACAAAGGGAATCCGTTTATTCGTCTACAGTCCAGTGCTCTACCGCGTCTTATTCCTTTGATTCGGAGTCGAGTCAGGCCAGAGCGACTTTAGAACGAGGTAAAGTGCTGTTTCGAACTTAGTGCTATTGCTATGTGTACTCATCCAGGGCATCTGTTACTCACACGCCCGTTGTGGTGAGCGCTGACAAGCACCTAAGTTCATGCGCCTGTTAGGATGAGCCCTTTGCAGGACAGACGTGCTACGGCTCTCGGTAGTTGCACAGCAATGAGTTTTGGAACCAAACCGGGGATAGCATGCTTTCCTTGAAGCGCCTGATCAAAGTTTGCTAAAGGTCCCTCCTTGGAGCTTAGCGGATTTCCTACACAGTCTACTGTTTTACTGAATTTTCTCGTCAGGACCGAAATAAAGTATGTGTTCTTAGCAACGTCACAGGAGTTGTCGGTGCCATACAAAAACTACTAACGAGGTTTTCACGAGAAGTCTAGACCAAAAAAGTACAGAACTTGCCAGTTGTTGAGGAAATGATTTGAGGGCAAACCGCATACGGAAACGCTCATTTTCCTCGGAGTCAAAACATGTGCTTGCACATGCCTAGGCCAGGCGAAGTGGGGCTACCGAGCAGCCATGGGCAAACCGCTCAAGGCCCGGCGGTTTGGGCAGGGCCGGGCTTCGGGCTTTTCTCGAAGCCTTACACAGGGCCCGGGCCGGGCCGGGTCTCGCCGCACAAGCCAGGAGAGGCCCGGTCAGTCCCGTTACCCAGCGAATTGGTGTTTTCATGCAATTGCAGTGCTTTTAGACAACTCATAATGATCTTCAAACGACCTACTGCTATGTTCTTCGCGTGTATGCTGCTTCTGACGCTGGTGGCAGAAGAGACGAAGGCCGACTGCTGGAACTTTATCACTGGAAGCCGATGCGATTCCGAGTGGTTCTACAGCCTGCTCGGGTTCAAGAAGTGCGCCGACCGTTGTCGTGACAAGGGTTGGATGAGTGGACGCTGCAGGAAGGCCCCGGAGAACTGTGGACCTTTTCAACGTGGCGCAAAGTATTGTCAGTGCAGCAATATCTGTTACGACTGTTCATAGAGCGCGAATCGTCGCCATCACGTATTAGTGCTTTCGAGCTTATTTAAACAACCGATATATGGTCAACTGAGAGCTATTAAATGCTTAGAAACAGGGTTATTAAATTTCCATTTCCGGAAATGGAAATGGAAATGGCAGCAAAAAATGCCATTCATTTCCACTTTTTTCTGTACCCAAGAGTCCCCCTTATGTCATAGACGGCCGATCGCCATGAAACACGGAACTAGATTTGTCGCTGACCCCAGACCATTCAGTCCGACCTGACCCCTCTTCTGCCGGCCCGACCCGATCAACACCCTCCACCTCTGACGGATTACCCTGCCGACCTTACCCCCCCCCCCCGCTCGTCGACCGCCGGACCGGGCATACATATGTCCCAAAAGTGGACGAAAATTCAGCCCAATGCAGGAAATACAAACAACGTTTAAGTCGAAAATTTTACAGTTATGCTAAAAATTCTCTCCGGTGGCGCCTAGCGGCGGGCGAAAACAGTGTCGAAAAAACGGACTTATTTGACCACCAAAAGCCGGCACCCATCAAACAGGATTCGCAAATCCAAGCCAGAAGATTAGAAGTTCTCTTGGGACCCACTAAGTAGAATCAGCTGGATAAATCAGGTGAAGGGTATGAAGGGTCTTCCAGCCAAAAAAACATGCTTTTGATGAGGGCTTACGTGCGACATTGCCGCTTTGCCGACGATATTTTAGTGTTGTAAGACCATTGTTTTAGTCCCTGCGGAACCGCTAAGCCCAGAGCACGCTATGCAAGCATCTGATTGTTATTGATAGGTGTCTGCGTTTGTTAGCTTCCAGTACCTGCCAATCTTTGTTCTTACGCCACTGTAATTCACATGTTTCGAGACAAAGTGTAGCTGACTGCATTTATATAAGCGCGCCGAAACGCATTGAAAAACTACGGAAACAACGAAACGACGAATAAGCGAATGTTCATTTGTGAATGCTAACCATAAATGTGGAGGTAGGTACAGCTTGAGAGAAAATACAGGCAGACGTCATCAGCGCGATGTCTTCGTGGACGATGCGTACGACGGCGGAGGAACGTCGGGCGACGTTAACGAGCACGAGTAGGCGGGAGGGGCCTAAAATGCCAGTAGGTAATAAGGAAAACAACACCTATGCCAGACGACCCCATGCGTAGGTACGCGTACATATGCTTGTCAGCATCGGAGACATCACACCCCGGGATTCTTATTTCTACTTCTATTCATTTACGCCTTGCGACGTGACGACAGGGGGTGAAACCAAACAGCCTTGGAAATTAGCAACTGTAGTCGAAGTCAAATAGGTATACATTCTTCCCATGGGTATGGATACGGCTGGGGATAGAGGTCCAGGACGGGTACGAGCACGGCACGTGAGTTACCACGAGGACAAGGGTCGGCACAATGAAGTGGATAACGCCGCAGAACGGGGTACGACTACGGGCAATGGCGTACCGAGGATCCGAATTTGGGGGGGGGGGGCAAGAGGTTAGGGTGGGCCAAGATTTTGGCCGCCAAAAAATCTCCCTTGGTCCCCCTTACCTATAATTTTGCGGCGACTTTCGGTCGCCGCAATCATAAGGGTCCCCCTTTGCTACTTTTCGGACACCCCGGAATTTAGGGGGGCATGCCCCCCCCCTGCCCCAAGGGTCAGTACGCCACTAACTACGGGGAGCGCCAGGATTACCACGGCCGATCTATATCAACAGTCACGTATGGAAGTCCTCCCTCTGCCGTGGAGGGGTTACGCGTCCGATACGCCCAGAGACTTACCTCAACGTCGGGAAGACCGCCGCTCTTCGCGCAGTTCACTGCATTCTTGTATTCAGGCGGCGCTTGAATATACCAAAGCTTGTAGTCGGCTGCTGGGTAGTCTGAGTTCGGAGATGCTTGCAGTGTCTAAACTCAACTGATGGAGGACTGACGATATGCCGAACTTGTAGGCACATTAATCCTAGAGGCATTCAAGGCAATCCTCAACTTAAGGTCAGGTAGTGACTTACGCATTCTGGACAGGCGACCTTCGAGCGCTGCCGTATCCTCTGAAGCAGAATGGATACTGCAACTGTGAGCGCGTAGAAGATGAGGAATCCGACTGGGATGAGAAGTACGATGCCGCCGAAGAGGCTGTCGCTATGGCTGTGATGGTCGGACGTGTAGTATAGCGCCGAAAACAGCAAGAATGCGAGGAGTAATGCAGCAGTGGATCTGTAAGCAGTGGTCCGGGGACTGGCTTTCGGAGAAGGCCGGCCGTCAACGGGGGTACGTGGCAGGTCCATGTGCGCGATGGCGAACATTCTGCAAAGAAAAATAATCTAGTGTGTTAGGGCCTCATCGTTCGTAGAAAGCATTACAATTCGCGGAAAAACATTTGCCGATTTTCTTGTCTCTTCAAGAAAACCAGCCGCTTGGAAACAATATGCATATGCATTCATCGTTATGTGTACCAGGGCTGTCCTCGAATGGCCCCTTTGGACAGGATTTTAAAGGCGCGCGTTTACGTTCTGAATTCCGAAAGGGGAAGACCGCCCCAGTTCTAGAAAAATGACAAAAGAATAGGGACAGGAATTAGGAGGGCCCCCTATCACCGCACATCTCTCTTACAACTAAATAGGAACCATGCTCACCGGGCCATTTTACCCACGGCTAAATATCTGAATTCGGATAGTTTACTCCGAAAACCTAACGCCCTCATCTTTTTTAAGCTTTGAATTCTGATCTCAGTCGTCCGAATTTAGAAACCTGAAAGCGCGCAGATTGAAAGCGAAGCTTAATAAAAATTCTTCGGCTGCAGTGGCGAACTTTCGATCCGCCCAAAGTGGGGTCGCAGGGGGCCCCCGTGGAGCATTCACAAAAAATCCTAAAATTTTCTTCTTGCGCCTTGCCTGCGGCACGTCGCGACGGGTCGCCGTCCCCCCCCCCCCGCCCCTCTAAGTACGCAACTGCTCGGCTGCGGTACTGTGGTTCAGGCCGCAAAGCGCCCGTTAACGGAGAGGTCGAGCAATCGTTTGTCCCGACTTGCGAGGACTAGCGACGGCCCTTCCCCTAAGGATTACGACGGTCCGGAGTTCGGAATGCGCATCGCGGCTTGGGGGTTCGAATATACAAAGAAGCCCAGTACGGACAAAGGGATCGTCGATTGGCTCGGCGGAGCATGCAGGGCTGGTAAATAGCTGCGATGTTTGAGTGTACGAATATGCCGGCTTCAACCAATAAGTTTATTTTGATTTGACAGGGTTCACAGGCTTTGAAGGCACTTGAGTCGACGTAAATAGCGGGCGCCACAATTCCTGTCGCGCCTGCCCAACAGGAAAACAACTGTGCACTGAATGGTTTGCAATGGTTCGAAATAGGGCACGTTCGCTGCACGCAAATAGCGAGCGCAAAAGTACATGATCCGCATTTGGACTGCGCTTATTCAAATCTCTCCAGGCAAATTGCGGTCGTGTCTCCCCACCCAAAGTTCATACGTCTACTAATGCTGGCAACAAGTGATAGGTAGGCAGGGACGCACTTATAAGGGCCACCGAAGCTACCCTGTGCTGTCGGAAGGCCAAACCTGGAAGATTCGGGTCCTCGAGTACATATGGTCTGTTGTCGTCGAGGACGAAATTGGGGGTAATGAGGCGAACAAATTTTGTGTACTTTTGTACGCACGCGGTCGAAAAATGGGACATGTTGGACTACACACAAAAAAGTCTGAGCTCCTTTAACTGTCAAAAATAAGACGAATCCTTTCAGTCGTCTTCGGTGACTCTTTATTGTTGACGACGAATTTTACGCACTTTTAGGACCATGCTACCGAAAAATGTGGGGCATGCTTGACTTGACAGTACAAAAGGTTTGAGAAGCTACCTACAATAAGAAAGTTCCATTCCTTTTCAGGAGAACTTAATGAATTTAATAGGGCGTTTGTTCAAATCAGCGGTGACAGCAAGCACTTTTTTGTGGATGTCGGCTCGAATAAGAATTGCGAACGGTTTAAAACGTTTCACTGCCTTCACTTTAAACTGCCTCAAGCACGCACAACAAAACGACGCAAACAACGACGTCAGCAGTGACGCAGTCGAGAACAACAAAAGGGTCCGTACCGCCGGCGACTAGAGACAATTGGACACAAATGGCGTGCGCTGATTTTCGAAAATAGGGCGACGCGACTTATGCAAAAGCGAACGGCGGTCGTCCAGAGGATTCTCGGTCCACAAGCACAACAAGCGTCGGCGGTACACGTGTTTATGGAAAGCAAGCAAAAGGGTTTGTAAACAGACCTAGATGAGTCACCCTAACCGCTAGAGATGTAAAATAATTTAGTAAAATTAAAATCAAATTGGAAAAATTTAATATAATTTTTGAGGTAAAAAGTAGAAATTCTGAACACGCAACACGCAACACGCGAAAAAACGCTTTGTTACGTTCTAGCTGCTTTCAGCGCTCATAGCGCTAAATTTTATGGAAAATATTTTTCAGGTTAAACGACTTCCGCGTTTCTGGCAGTACGGCTTCGAGCTTGAATCCGCTACGTCGCTTAGCACAAGCGCTCATTAGGTATCATTCAGTCAACATGAAAAGCGTTTCCGCTTTCGCACCTGATCGAAAGACCTCATGTCGGCTGCGCGAGCGCCTGGAGAAGAGTCCTGAAATACAGAGGAACTTGAAGAACGATCATTTCTGTCCCGACGTTTTGTGAATGCAACAGTGTGTTCAAGCATGTACCGGACAAGCGCAAATGAAACAGCACCGTGAAGTAAGCGGTGTAGGCTAGCTGGCAAAAGCTGGTCAGCCTTCAGTGCGGTACCAAGCTTCGTCACCATCAGTTCCGCATATGTACTAAGGGTAAGCGCCCGTAACGTTATCCGTGGGACGCGACGTTATTCACGTCATTGGATCCGGTAACGGGGGGTCGTATGCCTACCCTTAAGATGTACGCGTTAAAAATGTCAACCGGAAGAGAGAATAGTACCGATCGAATAGCGGGCATAGCATATGCAACGGGTCGGTTCGAAGTGTTCAGAGATGGTACTAGCACAAACGCTCAAGAATAGACGGAGGTAAGTCCGCGCCAACTAGGCTAAGACACTTGCGACTGGCGATGCATATCAAAAGCCAAAACGTATCGGAGGACAGCGCGTCGCAAAATGGTTAGGAACTAATGGAGCGAGCATAGAATGCGTCCCGGTCGAAGGAGCAAAAAGCACCGAGCCGTGTGAAAGCCCCAACCGAATATAGCACGAGACCAACTAAATGCTGCTTGATCTTGGAATTGTGTCAGGGAGTCCACTAAGGCTAGGCTAATTAAAGCCCCTTCAGCTGAGAACGGAAGCAACACACTACAAGGACCAGACACGCTCTTAATAGGGTCTTAACACAGTAGCCTTTTCTCTCAAGGTTCCTTTTCTGCAGGCGAACAAAAAGACCAACTTGGACGGAGGCCAACCGGTCGCTGGGAGACTACCGCTGTTTCGTCCGCAGAAAGTGACGTGTGCGCATTAACTTGCACCTTTCGAGTCTAAGCGCGTAACATCGGAGCTGCATTTTTTAAAAAAAAATTACGTTTTTACTTTAGAATCCTCAAAGCTTGCTTGGATGCAAATCAGGCCAAATTTCAGATGCTCACGAATTTTGCAGTAACTTACCTGGGCTATCGGTAACTATTAAGGCTTCGTTTAGACCAAGCGCCAGAGAACGCTTCAGTGTAGGCTTAAAGCAACAAGCTCTCCAAACGGAAGTCGTTATGAAAGATGCACGTACCTAATATATAAGGCCAGTTATCGCCTTGAATACGGGTCGAAAAGAGCTTCATGCGGCAAATAGCATGGGGATTGTGAGCTTAGGTTTATGAGCCGATGACTTGGCTCGCGCGGGCTTCTTTCCACCTGCGTACGCGTTGACCCGTGCCCAGATTAGTGTGTTATCGCCGTCGGCGCTCGGATTACGTGGAACCGTTCCTAATGATCTCATCATCCGACGCAGGTCGAAAGCCAAAGCGTTCCAGCAAAGGTTGACATAAAACCAAACCCTCACGAAAAATGTTTTGCTGGATGCGTCTCCGACTGACGTTAGTTAGCGAATATCGACTTCAAAGTACTTTTTGTTTGTTCCCACCAAAAAGGAGGTCAAAATGACGCTGTGTAGGAGTAAGAAAATCGCGGTAAATCGAACTGAAAACATGCGCAGATAAAGCAGCCCCGCTGCGTTAAGGTCATGTCGACCAAGGCCATCAGACGGCCGACGTCCCTGGAACCTTACGTGATGCCAGGTTTGTAGGGCTTTCCTAATGTGCACTTAAAAAAGTCGAGCATGGGCGCCAGACTTCACCTAAAATTCTTCTCGAGGTCGTTTCGGCCGTTGCATCCCTGCCGGAAGAAACCCGTTTTTCTTTTATTCGACTTCCTTTGACTGCACTCTTGTGCGGTTTGCGCGTGGGAGTTCAAGGACGCAAGGTGTCCGGAAGGTGGTTTCGCCACTACGTCACTTGTTTTCAGGTTCGCTTGGATAAAGCGTAAGGCGGCCTCCTGTGAAATATGTGGGCGAAATTTATTGCTCAAGACGTGATAAACGCCTCCGAGTTGCGGGCTTAAAACTGTTTCAAACGAAACAGGTAGAAAAAGGAACCATCATTACGAAGCTCTTATGTCAAAGAAAAGGGGCTTTGGAAAAGACCGAACTAACTGCTTTCATTACCGTTCTAGCAACATGCGCCCAACGCAAAGGTTGTTCCCCTGGGTCGCCTTTAAACAAAGAACGTAAGGTGTAGACATGCCAAGCAGTTGCAAGGACTGGCAAAGGAAAGTTCTACGTTCATGCCCTTTTTGGCAATTTTTGAAATTTTGTTTTAGTACAAAAACAAATTGTGCGCTTTTATGTTACGTCTTTCAGCGCCATATCAGTGTCTTATGCTAAAGTGTTTAAAACGCGCAGGGATGCTGTCATTGGCGGCAGCCAGAATGAAAATTGGCTTTTTGGGTGCCGTTCATCAACTTTTCCAGTTACTGTAGTTCGAAACGAAGATGCAATTTGGCACGCAACGCAACGCAAAATTGTAGAAACGCAAAATGTATGCGTAGAAGGAACCGCCCGATTTTGGTAAGGTCCTTTCGATCAAGGTCGGCAGACGGACGATGTCCCTGGAACGCACTCTGATGTCAGTTTCGTAGGGTCTTCCTAATGCGTACTCAAAGTCTTCCGGCAGCATGGCGCCAGGCCAGGCTCCACTTGAAACCTTCTCAAACTATTTTCGTTTGTTAACGCTGTTCATAATAAATCAGTTTTATTTTTCGACTTCCTTTGTGTGTACTTTTGCGCGGTTAGCGGCCGGCCGTGGGAGTCGAAGGACGCAGTGTCCGGAAGGTGGTTTCGCCGCTACGTCACTTGTTTTCCGGGTTTGCTTGTAAAGCTTAGGAGCGGCCACCTGTGAATTTACGTGGGTGAAACTTATTGCTCAACACGTGATGGACGCCTTCGATTTGCGACACAGAAACAGTTTCGAACGAACAAGGGAGAAAAGGAAGTTTATTACTTAATTATTACGTCAGAGAAAAGGGACTATGGAAAGGAGCGACCGACGCTCGTCGGCCCTCCATCTTACGCCTGCTGTATTTTATGCATGACTGTGTTTCCAGGGAACCGTCTTTACCTAAGTAGGTATATTTACGGCCGCGTCAAACCAAGATTATTCGAAGGTAACCTATTTGAACCGGTCCACTAAACCTCCTATTTTGCAACTAGGTACTTGGATTACGGTTTGCAAAGACTTTAGGCAGTCAGTCATCAATGAATGTTATGAGACGTTCGGCGTATGCTATCGTTAATAAACCGAGAAGGCCTCGCCCATACTTGCACGGGAACGGAAACGTAGGGCAGTTACATCGCCGCTTTGTTTTATCGTGTTTGATTATGCAAAGCACATTAGACCAGCCAATCCATCATCGAATTATGTGAGACGCTCGGCGTGATTGTATGTGCAAGCGGAAGGTGCTCGACGTATTGTAAGACAGCGGCGGTATCACAAAAATTGCGTTGCTGCGACGTCGTAGCCTGTAGAAGGCGAGGTAACCCGTCCGAACCGGTCCGCTAAAGGCAGCCTCATGAGGTTCTGTTCTGACGTCAAGCGCGTACCTCGAAATGAAGAGGCATATCGGCCCGTAGAAGCATAAAACATCGACGTAGTACTGAGAGAAAACCCGAAGCCAGACGCCCAGTTGAGGGAAACTCGCAGCGAAGAAGAACATTCCTGCAGTCATTGCAACCGCCAGTAAGTGCACGATGAGACCGAATATCGCAAAGACTAAAACACATTTATGCACAAATGAAAGCATATGATCGAGTCGATCCTCAGCAATTCTTAGTAAGTTAGTATTTATGGCTGGAAGTCGAGTTCGAATCCGAATTCCGCTGCCCGGCCGTTTTTTATTTCAGGTTTGGTATCCACTGGCACTAAATGTTTATTCCCGACTTTTTTAAATCTTAATTACCGAGTAATTCTAGTGATTCTAGCTCGCAGCGTTCCGGACACGAAAAATAATCAAGGGTTATCCTTTGATGATTCGTCCTCAAAATATTCGGCTGGTTGAGGCGCTGCCAAATAATTATGTCAGTATGTCGATGGCATGCAATGGGTGCCGGTAGGTGAAGGTTGCCAACCGTACAGGTGGTACGTACGTATCGCACTGCCATGCTGTCGGTACGAAGTGCGGTATGGACGGTACCGGCCAGTATTGAGTCCGGTACGGCTCCGGTTTTCACAATGTTTAGCGCTAGTACGGCCCGTACTGATCCCACACTCTACCGTAACACGGCGCGTATTGACGCACCGTACCGTACTGTACGGTACGGAGTACGGTACGCGTGGGATCATGACGGTACCAAGTGCGGGACGGGGTGCGTCGGTGCGGAACAGAGTACGATACGCGTGGCGATTGCCGATCTTTACCTCTAGGTGGCCGTTCAGTTAATTTTTCGGTTCGGATACAAATATTTGGCTTTACCCATCGGAGTTCAGACTTAATTCTTCTGTTTCGAATTCAGTCCGAAACATAACGGGAATAAGAAGAAGCTTACTGAGAAGCCTGTAGTCGTCTCGAAATTCGTCTTTCTGGAGAGCGCTCAGCCGCCTGTAGCACCAAAACGTCCAGAAGTCCACGACGGCGCTCAGTATACACGTGCCCAGAATTACGGCGAGAGACGCTATGCCAGCCATCTAAACTTGCCCGCCTGCTAACGACTGTTTTTCACGGTTAACTTACGATTGCGTTGATGAGCTGCCATCTCGAGCCCGTATCGCTTCGCTTGATCCCTGCTGTGACGAGGGCGCCGATGATAGGAAGCATCGCAAGCATGCACAAAACTAAGACGAAACGCTTCCCTCTCCAAAGCTAAATCCGCAGACTTGATGTACCATACGGTTAGCCAGGGAGCCTCTTGACTCAGGGTCTTTCTGGGACGCAGATTAAGCGAGGGTAGCCCTTACGCTACTGTATGACAGACATATACAACTGAGCCTTCGACTCTTTCATAGTGCTATGTTTTGTAAGCGTTTGCAGTGTTAGAATTATATTTTGGTGATTTCATAGCTTTGAGTCGTATCTAGTAGTTTTTTCCACGTAATGGTTTACCTTGCGTCAAGTTTGCCATTCGTCAGTTCAGAAGACTGCGCCCAACAGTGTGCGATGTCGAGGGTCAACAATGAGGCATGGACCCTTTACTCCCCGGGCTATGGAGCGCCCTTCCTCAGGCAGCGTTTTTTCCCTTTCTCAGTATTACCGATAACCTTCTTTGCTTGACTGATTGATGAGCGAAAAGGTGAA
>JNEY01000558.1:39379-87223 GCA_020875895.1 Aphelenchus avenae | reverse complement strand
CCGTATTGAGCACGAGCAGTACCACAGTCGTACCATACTGACCTCCATGTACCGTACTGCTGTTCGGATAGGACGACGGTACGGCACAGTACGGTTGCCGTATCGACAGTACGGCGGTACGGTAGAGTATGGTTCGTGTTTTGGTACGGTACGTCTTCTCGGATACGGCGCGAATTGTTCAAAATATCGGGTAACTCAAGCCGTACCGTGCGGCTGTACGATAATGACCCCCCTCCCCCTGCGCCGTACTGTGTACCGTGCTGCCGTACCGAGCGCACGGCGGTATGATACAGTACGGACGGTAATACGGTACAGGCGACCTCACCACTTGTCAACCAGTAAATTATTTTTGCTGGTTCTGGCACAATTTAGCTGTCCAATAATGCTTACTTTTTGGGATTACTTTCACGCGGTCTCAAAGACAGTGCCCATTTTAGCACCGACCACGCCCACCACTCCCACGACCCCGACGACTCCAACCACACCGACAAGTAAGCAGATCCAATGGCTAAGCTTTTTTCGTTGACGAAAACTACGCATGATGCAAATTGCAATTTCCTTGCACCTGGGCCACAGGGAAAATCTGTTTCGCTTTCCGATCCGCTTCGATGCGCCCACGCGATCCCGTATTTTTGTCCGCACAAAGCGGACGATGCCGTGTCCGCTATGGACAAAAACTGCGAGCATACTCAAAATGTATGTGTGGAACGCACAAAGCAAAAATGAGCCCCAAATTCTGCCTTATGCTGCGATTCCGCACGCAGTTTTCCCCTTCGCTTCCGCATGTCCGCTTTTGCTTCCGATGCAAGCGCTCTAGTTGTTGCCCTAGCAGCTCTCTACAACTCTTAGAGACAAATAGAACGAATTTTAGCACCAACAACTCCGACCACTCCTACGACGCCTACTACTCCTACAACTCCTACAACGCCGACAACTCCTACGACGCCCACTACTCCTACCACTCCTACGACGCCAACTACTCCGACCACTCCAACAACTCCCACTAGTATGTTTGCGCAAACCCTCTGTTACTTGCAAGCGAGAAGTTTTACAGAAAGGAATACCTAAAACGTATTTAAGAATTTGGCCTCGAGCACTTTGGCGCGACAGAGAAAAGGCTGCGCAGCCTACTCGACCGACTCTGAACGAGCTGAATACAGCATTCCCAATTTTTTGCCTTTGTAGCTGAGCGACGCTTGAGATAGTTGGCCGTGACCTGAGTGAGCGGTGACGTGACGCTATGTCGTGATAGTGCAAGGTCCGTGATTTCAGACAGCACGTCACGGAATGGATTTTCAGGTCACGGCACGGCTCAAGCCAAGGGGTGGGTGAAGAGATGGCACCCCCCCCCCCCCGTACCGGGAAGCCGGGCCGGGATCCCTGCTTGCCGTCCCAGTCACGGCCCGGCCGGGACCCCGGGTTGCCAACTCTAGCTCACCACCCCGGCAAAAAAAGCCTGTTGGGAACGATTTGCGCAATGGCAACATGCGATGCGATGTGCTCTGTGCTGTGCTGCTGAGCGCGTTACTAGACTGTTAGAGGGACTAAGTAGGACCTGTAGCATAGCCGCGGTAGCCTAGCCTGGATCTGCCTAAGTATGCGCCGGCATGTTATGGGTATGTTCACTGATTTAGCACCTACTACCCCAACCACCCCTACGACGCCCACCACTCCTACAACTCCTACCACTCCTACGACGCCCACCACCCCTACAACTCCTACCACTCCTACGACTCCAACGACCCCCACCACTCCCACAACGCCCACAAGTAAGCAAAATGGTATTGAAAGGCAGTTCACAAGTTAAGCTTCCACTTTCGCTAGTCACAGAAACTTTGCTTCAGTGTTCTCGACATTGTCTCGAAAACGTGTAGTTGAGGACGGCCAGAAATGCCCTTTTTCCAGGCTCCGGATTTGTGCCCTTTCCAAGCTTCAGATTGTTTTTTTCCGTGTTTTTTTATAACTTAGACAGATTGCCATTCCGCCCACAGAGGTCGAGAGCAGTTTTTGGATTTATGAGGCATTAAGTCACTGATAACTTGGCCAGAATCAGCCAAAAAGAAATGAATTTTTAAATTGAGTTGACCGCGATATGACGTGCAGGAGGCGACCGAAATTTAGGGGAAAAATTTTAGAATGCAATGAAAACTTGCACTGACGGGACTAGCGGCGGGTCACCTTACCCAGTGCAAGAAGCTCGTCTTACCTGGCGTTTCTTGTGAAAATTAAGGAAAAGCAAAATAATGAATTGCCAAACAATGTCCGAACACAGAAGCAAAATCCGAATGCATGATCGTTGCACTGGTCTGAGGGCTCTTGAGATGTTCCTTGTACTTGCACGCACTGTCTCCGTCGCAACATTTTAATGCTTGTCCTTCAGCTCCGACGACGCCCACCACTTCGACGACGCCCACTACTCCGACAACACCCACCACTCCGACGACGCCCACCACTCCGACAACCCCTACAAGTAAGTTCATTCGCCTCCTTGCGTGGGGTGAGTATTTCTGCTACTTATACTTATGCTTTCAGCGCCAACTACGCCCACTACTCCGACAACGCCCAGCACTCCTTCTAAAGGGCCATGTTTCGACAGGGCGGCCGACTGTCAGCAGAAAAGTTTCCTTTGCAAGAACCCGGTTTACCTGCAGCTCATGTCCGGGCTGTGTCCAGCGACATGCGGACTCTGCGGCTCTACAAGTGTGTCGAGAAAACAGACGTAAATAATAGTGTCTTTTCAGCGCCCAACCCGCTGCAGCCACAGCCGCCCACGGTGTGTACCGCCAAAGACAGAGCCGCAGACTGCAAGGGGAAGGAGTGCCTGTGTATCAATCGGATTTACCGGCAGTTAATGAGCCAGATGTGCGCAGCCACGTGTGGGCTATGCACGCAGCGTAAGTCAAGACAAATTTTTTTAAAAAAATTAAATAAAAAATATGTATTTTATCAAAATTATTTTAATAACGGTTAAAAAGTTATAAATTTATTTTTTCAAATTTGCATTAAATCTGATGAAATTAAATTTGACTTGAAATTAATTAGTTGAAAAAAATATATCAATTTATTTTTTTAATTTAGCAAATACATATTTAATCTTAACCGTTTTCGAGCTTGCGCATTCAGCTCCTCCACCGGTGCCGGTAGCTCCGCAGCCTGTGCCGGTTCCACAGCAGCCACCGCCACAACCCCTTCAGCCACCGCCACAACCCGTGCAGCCAGCCGTCACCGGCTGCAGAGACGTCGCAACCGAATGTCCCGTGAAAACGGTCCTTTGTTCGGTGCCCGTATATCTGAAGTTAATGCAGTCCGTGTGCGCAAAGACCTGCGGGTTCTGCAAATAGTGCTTTCATTTGCAATAAAGGTGAGAAATATTCGGAGTGCTCCTCAACAGCCCCACGCAGCGGGTACTGCATTGCAGTCGAAACCCGGTTCTGATACCTCAGATATTGGCGCGGGCATTAAGGTTTGGAAAAGAACAAAGTGCAGGTATTAAGAGAAAATGTCCCCTTAAGTATCTGTCTAGAAGTCGTATCTTTTGTGCCTTTATAGCGAGTTTCCCATGTAATTTTCGAGCCACCTCAAAAGAACCTGCCCAAACGCTGCCCAGAGCGGCTTTTCTTAGTTGGCACAAAATGGCTGAAATTACCGAGGCCAAAATTAGTCATTTTTGCACTTAACCGGCTCAAACACGGCCGTCTAGGTCGAAAAATTGAGGCCAGGCCCACGGACTTCGGGCGCTGTTGCGCATTTTCTCGTAAAGGGCCTCGTGCGCGCTGTCGTGCTATTCGATAGAACCGTCACTCACACAAACAAACGGCATAGATTTTTTGTCCTCAGTTAACTTGCAAAAGACGCGTGTTTATGCGATTTTATGCCGACTTTGCGTCGATAACGATGAGGATAACAATAACGACGACGGAGGAGCGCCGCGGACGACCGGCGAGGCTACCGGCGGGCCGCTTCCGAGCAGCGCCCAGCGCCAGCAGTCAGTTGGGTCAAACCGGGCGACGCTCGGAAATAGCGCGAGGCGCCCGGAGACGCGAGGTCGGTCGGCGCTCGGCGAAATGAGCGCAGGTTGCTCTGAAGCGAGAGCGGCCACGCTCGACGGAAAGAGCACGCACGACCGACTTCCTCGTTCGACGTGCACCCCGCGCGCCAACTGAATTTCGACGTCCACATGAGGCGCGTTTTGGACCTCTTCTTCGGTTTATATACCCAAGTTTGAGGTACTTAAAAGTTTCAGCTCGGGCTTCACGGCCTGTGGCGAACTTAAATTTTGGAACGCACCGCTCTCGCCAGCGGTGCAATCATTCTCACAAATAGCACTCATTCGATGCGTGCAAATGAGTGGGGAGTGCGAGAGCGAAGGGAGAGAGCCGGCCGCCAGGCGTTCGATCTCGGCGGAACCAAAAACGTTTGCTCCAGCAGGAAGAGAGCCCTTTTCCTCCATTGCGGGTCCGCTTGCCGGCGAAAACACGCATGCACGAGAGCACCGAGAGCCGCGTAGAGAGCACGCGATTTTCGCAACCTGTTTTCGCTTGCACCCCAAGCGGGCGCTCATTTCCCGCGTGGCGGTGGGTAGCGCGTGCGACAGAATTTTGTTACGAATGAGCGCAAGCTCCTCGCAATGATGAATTATGCGACTAGGGCGGTCTTAGACAGCAATGCAGACCTATAGTCCATTCTGACGCGAGAGTAAAAACACAATAAAACACATCAAAACACAAGCAGTACTTTAGTGCAGTACAGGCCCCACGTCTGAGTCTTAACGTTGTACGACATTATGAAGCATCACAGTGTTTGCACTTACGTCTTTGTAGGCGTAAAATTCGGATGGTTGGCGTATAGTTAACGTCGGATAGTACGGGGAATGGCTTAAATGGCGTCATTCCGCTGTGTTAACTTAGCCTTCTGGGATCCGATTTTTGTATTTTAGGAGAAGATTTTGTACCCTGTGCATAACACTATGCAATTACTGCACTTGCTTGCATTGGAAGAGCGCGATTTATTACGAGTAGAACTCCAAAAATTAGCTCATATTGGCAAAGTATTCAGAATACTTAGCTACGTGCAAAGTTCTCAAGCTCCATCTTCAAGACCTTTGTATGCAAAAGTGGCCGTATATCCCGGATGGCCAGTATTCATTTCTACGTATGCATATTAGGTCCTGCCATGCACAAAATACGTAGTCAAACGAGCGCTTTGCAAGCGGAAAGAGGTAAAAGACAAGAAGGTATTTTAATTCATTGACAGAAACCGCACGTCTTAGCGCACACTTGGCTCATTAGGTCCCGATAAACTGGGCTTGCGCAGACAAAGCTTTTCGGTACGCACTCTGTGGCGATGTCGCGACAAGCGGATTGAGGCGGAGCGGCTAAACACAAGAATGACGTAAGGAAAAGACAAAAAAAACAGCCTCCGGAACTGGTGATGACGTAAGATAAAGACAAAACACAGCTTTTTCACACACCCAAAATTCCGCGGCTAGTGAAAAACTTTTGTGTTTTTAACGTTTACAGGTAAAACAGTACGTCGGCGGGAACCTAAATCAACGAATTTCACGATAAACGATGTGTTTCCCGAGCACTTGCAGTACTTACGTGTTTGGCAGAATCCGCATGTCTGCGCGCAAAGCGCTGCCATTAGCTGCAAATACACGGGATTCGTGCACAGATAGCTCTTCTGTTTGCACTCGGTTCCGACATCTTTGCAGGGACCCTTTGTGGGTGTACTCGGCGTAGTCGGCGTAGTGGGCGTTGTTGGGGTAATCGGTGTGGTCGGAGTCGTAGGTGTTGTCGGAGTGGTCGGAGTAGTTGGCGTAGTGGGCGTAGTCGGCGTGGTTGGCGTAGTCGGGGTAGTAGGAGTAGTGGGTGTTGTGGGCTCCGGTGGTTCACAGCAGAACTTGTCTTCACACATACGGCTTCCAACGCATTTCCCGAAGACGCAAGCTAAAACACACATAATACGCGCTAAAATACACGCCATAAAATATAGAAGCAAGTTACGTGTGGCATGCTCCGAGTCACAATTGCCACTCTTTTACAATGGAGTTGTTTGACACTGTCTGTTCGTCCGTGCCCCTACATCCGCTAGAGCAGGCAGCTGGCCCACCCGTCCGGGGAGCCGGACCGTGGTGACCACCCCCGTGCCATTGAGCCGGGCTGTGACACGGCACGGTACCGTGGCACGGCATCAAAAATGTTTTGGAGTTTTTGGCATTTCCACAAAAGCCAGAAAAAATTGGCAAAGTTTTTTTTTTAGAAATTACTGAAAAAGGGCTATAAATTCTAAAATTTTGGTCAAAAACTTCAAAAATACGGGCCGGCTCCACGTGTGCCATGGTGACAATGGCGGCAGCGGCGTGGACCTCCCCTCCCGTGCCGAGGAGCCGGGGCGTGTTCACGGCTCCACGGCCCGGCCACAGCGTGGCCATGGGTTGCCAGCTCTATCATACGCCCATCCGCTCATCCGTCCGTCCAAATCCAAAGACGGGGAGATGGACTTTAAAGTTGTTGATGGTCCAAAACGGACGGATTCGTCTTCCGTTGTGATCGGCAACAATATCACCATGAAGTATTCGGATCGGACGGAGTTTTGGCCCGAATTTGTTTTTGTCCAGTCACGCCGGGCCGACAGATGTGTAGTGTGGTCTTACCTGCAAACGCTGGTTCCGACAAATGTGAAAAACTTACGAACTGCGGAGTGGTGGCCGCTAGCACAGAGGTGGCCTAGTCCATCAACTCCGTTCAAAACAGCCACGGTCAGAACCAGGGACACCCAATGCATTTCCATGGGTTGATGATTGAAACTTTCGGTGAACTACGCTCAGATGTACGCATTATTATAAGCGCGCCTTGAATTGCAACTACATCTAGCTGGTTCCGATTGCAGCTGTGCAAATATTTTTGCAAACACTTCGCTGACATGCGCAACACATGTTTCGTTTGTGATCGAGCGGCTTGAGAGCAGAGCGAGAGCTAGTAATAGCAGATAACCTGGGCCAAGGATGAGAGCCGCCGAGAGAACAGCGAGAGATAAGAGAGAGACTAACGAAAGGCCAAGGCCACTGCGGACCCTTGAGGAAGAAGTCACACGAGAGCCGATGATAGAGAGCCAAATGAGAGCCGATGATAGGGAGCCACACGAGAGCCCACGAGAGAGTACCACAAGAGAGCCAAACGAGAGCTCATGATAGAGAGCAGAGATTCGTTCCGGTTGCGAGATGGAACTGCAACGGCTTGCGGAGAGCCACTAATGGGAGTTTGGATAGAGCCCATATGCATGTGCCTGACAGGGCTGGGCGTAAGCGGAAAAAGGTGTCATTTTTTTGTGTCATTGACACTGACACAAATTTTTTGTGTTTCTGCATTTTGTGTATGTGTATTTTTTTTGTGTATTTTACATACATTTCGTGTATAGGAATCTGCAAATTGTGTCTCATTTTGTGTCATCCCTGTATGTATATACACAAAAAAATGACACAAAATTTCCTCACTAATTCTTCACTAAAATATTCATATATTCATATTTTACGTATTTTCCGTGGCCTTAGGCAAGGAAAGCGCCCTCGTCTGAACTTGGCGCGACCGTACGCTGCGTTGCGCGTCATTTGTTGCGCAGCCGATCCATCCCCTGCGACCTACATGCACGCCGATGTGATTAGGCTTAGGACATTAGGCTTAGGACGAAACGCGGCGCGTTTCGCGCCGGCACGGTACCCCAAAACCAGATTATAAAAGGCTTAGGCCTGAATCAGACTGGCAAGTCATGAAACTCACTAGCTGAGCGGATTAAGCTTAGGCTTAGAAATAAACTGCGCGGCGCCGTAGGCGCCGGCATCCTAACCAGCTCAGTCCTATTAACTACGCAACCTCTTATCCATACAGGAGGAGAACGAGCGAAACAAGTGTTCCCCGCACACTAGCCCAGAACGTCAAGGACAAATCTTGGGGTCACGCCTCGGCGTGCTGTAGCCAAGGGTCGGGGTGAGCATATATGATTGGTTTAGGCATTACGTAGACATTGTCTATGGCAGCCAACTATAACGGCGGCAGTGTAGCTGACAAAAACTTTCAAAAACGATTGGACTTGCAAAAAGTCACGAAAGTCGTCAGTCTTTGCGGATGAATAAATGGCTACGTCGGGGCCGTATGCAGGATTTCAGCAGAGGAGGGACAGGGTACCCCTAAGATGACTCAAAATGAGGTCAAAATGGCCTAAATCACTAAAATAACGTTAGAAATGGCAAGTTTAGGCTAATTACTATGTGGGGACAGGTGTGGACCCTTATAATGGGTTTAAAAGGGGTCAGAATGGCCTTGAATCACTAAAATAACGTTTAAAAGGCATATTTAGGCTACCATATTTCTTCGAATAGAGCCCACCTCGAATAGAGCCCCACCTTGAATATAGCCCCACTAGCTGCTTCCAAGCTTACCAGGTTGCGTGTCTTTGGCCTCCAAGTTATGGTCGTATTCGAATGGGTATTGATAAAACAACAGTTTTCAGGCACAGTATGAATCGAGAGAGCGAAAAATATAATTTTTTAAATTATTAAATTTAAAGATTTTCAGAAATTGCGGCTCTGAAAAATAGAGCCCCAGGGGCTATATTTAAAGAAATACGGTATGTTTATTATTTTATACCTGTAATAGAATAAGTGTTTACCAACTTTCTAAAAAAAACTTTTTCGCCAAAGGGTCACCTCTTACCATACGCCCCTGGGTTACGTAGACGTTGTCTATGGCGGTAAACTATGCCTGTTACAGTGCGAACTTGCCAAAAGGTCTAAAAAGCTGAAAATAGACACATAAAGCCAAAAAGTAGTGTGTTTTTGGGGAAAAAGACACAAAAAACCAAAAATTTGTGAAAGACACAAAATTTTGACACAAAATACCGGACACAAAAAAGTGACACAAAAAAGACACGGAAATCTGGTTTTTTGTGTCCCCGTGTTAAAAAAATGACACAAATAAAAAAGACACCTTTTGAAGATGACACAAATTTTATTTTTTGTGTCTTAGCATTGTGTAATTTATGACACACAAAAAATGACACCTTTTTCTACTGACCGGGCTGGGCGCTTTTGAAATTCGAACCGTATCCGAATCCGAAGGTCATAAAATAAACCGAAACGAATCCGCATACGAACTTCGGAAAATGCACCGAAGAAGTCTTCCAATGGCGAACCCTCAGTTGAAGGCATGTGTTTTACCACGGTGCTTAAGGCGATTCGGTCGAATATTTGGCGCGCCTCAGGCGATTATGCCAAAACTTCTGTAAATTTCGAACAAAAACGGTGGAAATTTCCGCGTCTGAGGCGCCTGGCGCTAGGTCACTTTATCCAGAGCAAACTTCGGAAATGTTCGGTTTCTCAACCGAATCCGAATACGAATCCGAACTTCGGAAAATGCACTGAATTTCCGAATCCGAAATTCGGTCCCAGCGCTGGTGCCTGATTACCGAGAAGGCGCCCATCTGAGGGGCTACACCCATCAGATCAAGGTAGCCTACAAGGTTCATTTCGAAGATCATTGGCCACAGGAGTGACCTCACCTTGGGTGATCGTTTTGTACTAGCAGGTGCGCAAATTGTCCCTCCGTGTCTGTAGACCAAAGAACGATTACCATGCAACACGGAGTGGTGCCTTGACGCAATACACTGATCTGGCCGTTGTAGGAACACGGACAAATGAAGCTGTGGACGCTTCGATGGTTCGTTCCGGATCGGAAATCGGCGTATTTTGGAGGAATCGGAATCGGTCCAAATGACCGGTTCCATCGATTCGTGTCGTTTGCTTTCACGATCTCACCGCAGGGGACACCAACAAAAATGCAGAAGAGGTTCGAAATTTTTGTGAAAATTTGCTCTGCCTGCTTTTAGCGGCGGGCAACCCTACGTATCGCATATCATGTACTTTTTGGGCGCTTTTTATAGTAGGCACAGCGTAATAAATCTCGGGAAGAATCGGAATCGGGGTCTGCTTTAAAATTTTGGAATCGGTCGGAATCGGAATTACGTGACCCGAGGGGTCCTGAGCCCTAGTTCGAACAGCCGAAAGACGAGAAGCGAAAAAAGAATGAGCCGGTGCGATACATGACTCGATATCCGTGAGAACTGCGTGAAAATACCGAATCTACACTGCTTCTATTGCCAAAATACCAGGACGATTGATATGCGTCGACACAGACACTAAGCATGACGTCGCTAATCAAGGATGCCCTACGCGGAACCAGCATGTGAATGGAGGAGATCGTACCGTGCCGTACCCCGATCGTACCGTATTGCCGTATTTACTGCACGGCAGTACGGTACAGCGTGAGCAGTACAACACGACTCCGCTACAGCGTAGAGAAGAATACGACGCCGTACGTGTACGTATTTGCGCGACCGTTTATTTGACGCAGTGTCCGAGAGTATCGACATTTTTTGCCTAAAAGCGTCCAAAAACTTGACCAAATCTGGTCATCTTTCCTGTTACTCATGCACCATTTAGGAAGTTCGGTTCCGGAGGAGGGCCATCGCTATGTAGAATGAATGCGTGAACTAATATTCACGTTTTACAATCCTTCATTTCAAGACCAATGATTGGCAATCGCACACGTTTTTTTATAGTACATAGTAAAATTTAGTAAAAGCTCATCGGTGGCCTATACACCAACAACCGTCGCTTAGCACGGGAGCCGACCTCACTCCCCTCTCCCGATAGCACGGCGCCGTCGGGTTGGTCGACCGAGTAGTATCTGAAGAGCCTATTGGCTTTAAGCTGCTCCGAATGCACGCGCATGCGCACATTCCATGCATTGGGAGCACCATTACGTTTGCAACGATGTTATTCGCTGTTTCCGGTGACAAATACCGGAGCACCTACCGCTTTTGCACAACTGCATCAAGCAGTGATTGCCCAAAGCCCCCAGAACCACAGGACCAGGCCAGGATTAGGTACAGGTCCAGGATTCATCGCATTTTTCTCTCTCGAGAGGACGCTGGCAAAATCCCCCGGGACCCACAGAAACTTCAACTCCTGCGAAGCAGCAAAAAGGGGAAGGGCGGAATTGCACCTACGATATGAGCGGAAGAAGGGCAGACGCGCAGGAGAAGGATATGCAACGGCACGGACGAACGTATTGAGACGATGCTTGTGTAGCTTTGAAGGCACCGACAATCCTTAGAAGGTCTTAGGCACGCTTCCATGGCCCCGGAATACGCTGGTCCCTTTTTTCACTCCAATTTGGGCGGACACAACAGTATTCACGTTCAGCGGCCTGAAAAAGAGGGCATCGGTCTGGATTCTCCATTTGCATCCTGGTTTCGAAGGAGAGTAACAATGTCGAGGCTAAATAAGCTTGAAATGTAACGTTAATAAAATAAATAAAACAAAATATAATAATAAACTAAACAAGTAAGTAAGTAATATAAATACGACAAACAATATAAATAAATTAAATAAAAATTAATGTTAATAAAAAATAAAACAAAATACAAAAATTAAACAATTAAATAAAATAAGTAAAATAAATACACTGAATAATATAAACTAATTAAATTTAAAAAAATAAAAATATGTGTTAAAATGTTAATGCGGCCCCGGATTAAACGACTCCACCGGAAGCCGAGCAGACCTTAGAGCCACGTGTCGCTTCCCCTTTTCCCTAGCTCGTAGGGGCCGAAATCGTTCCCTCAAAATGGGTACCGCTGGCGGGAATGTCAAAACGAAGTTGCCGAATTAACGAGTCACCCGCTACCGCCCCTGCAGAACCAGAGGATTTTGCAGAGTTTGTCGTATTTTCCCAGCCGTGTAACGGGCGCATCCGAATCAGAGCTCATGAAAGCATCGTATCTTAATACGGGAAGTTTTTTTAATTGCTCGCGTAACGACTAAAAGAACAAATTGACCCTCGGACGTCTTCCACTTTACCCATTTCCATGCCTCTATTACAGGAATACCGGCAGTCGCACATTCATGGAAGTACTTCAACTTTGACGTCTTTATTCCGGATCAGCCTTCCACAAAACAATCAGCATAGCCCACAAGACTTCGGGCAGTTGGCCTTCCTCGTTTCCGGCTTGTAGAACGGGTTGGTGCAGAACCCGTTCGCCACCCAGCGAGGGCACCTGAATAGGAGGTTAGTCGTTTCAATCGATTTGTCGCATCGCTTGGGAGCAATTAAAATGACGGTTAATCGGCCGCTTACCTGGCCGAGAGATCACGGCACTGACAGAAACCGCAAGTCGCCGGGCACTGCTCCGTCATGATCTTCCGGTAGCCCTGAAAAACGACGTCCTTTAGGCTTTTAAGACGCTAATCTGTTAGCCGATTTTCCTATCCGATTCTGGCTTTCCATGAAATCGCCCAAAAGAGCCCGATCCTGTGTACCGGCATCTCACAAAGAATTCTCCCCTTCCACAATGCATTTACAGATTTCCCGACCACCCCTGTAATTTTCCAATTGTTTTGCGTACAATTCTAGTTTTTGTCTTCCGATCGCACCTGTTTCGCTAGAAGCTTACCGCGTTGTGGCACAGGTGGCATCGCCCCTTACAGTCAGGGCTCTTGTCAATGCACGGAGACTTGCTTGGAGTCGTCGGAGTGGTTGGGGTAGTTGGAGTGGTCGGAGTAGTAGGCGTTGTCGGAGTGGTTGGCGTTGTCGGTGTGGTCGGTGTCGAAGGAGTACTCTGCGGAGGGATGCCTAGGAAGGCGACGTAGTGTTCAANCGAAGACACACGCTGTCGAATAGAAGACCGATGAATAAGAGAAAAATAAGACTTTGCACGACTTACGTATTAGGGACGTTTCTCCATTACTGCACTTGCCGCCCAAGTTGCCTAAGCCATCGTTGCCAGAAAGCAACGAAATAAACACAAACACGCAAGGTGCGTTCATGGCTATTCGTGGACAGATGGATTCTGAGAGATTAGGCCATTTAAACGAGCCGAGGTTTACTTGCAACAGCTCATACATGCAGGGCTTGCAAGTTGCAGATGGTTGTAGCTGATTGTCCCAAAGAGAAGCGCAGCACCTGTTCTACGCGCTTTTATTTGTAGTTGTGTATAAGTGCGGATAAATACGCGTCTATTGTGACGTGAATCAAGCAAGTATTTGCAAAAAGATCGCTTGCAGAAGTCAGAGTGAGACAGGCATGACAAGTCTTTAAGGTTAACGTGCATGAAAGGCAAGCAATAAAGGAGCTCTGGTCAAGTTGCGTATAAATTGCTCCTAATTACTCTTTAAAGAGAGTGTTATGTTTGCTTTCACTTCAAGTGGCGCCCATTCGTTGTTTTGTTTGGCTCAGACTTTGCGGGTTGGTCGTGGTGCACAAAAAGTTGGTTGCGAAAAGCAAAAAATTAGTGTATTCTGATCAATCTTATTNGTTTATAAGTAATTAATTTTAAGTATTTAAGTAAAGTATTTAATGAGGTAATACGTGAAATTTTTCAAATGCATACTAAAACGGGTAAAATTAAACTTAACTTGAAATTAATTAGTTGAAAAAATTATATCATTATTTTTCTAGTTTAGCAAATACATATTTAATTTTAACCCTTTTCGAGCTTGCGCTTTCAGCCCCACCACCGGTGCCAGTAGGCCCGCAACCGGTTCCAGTGCCACAGCAGCCGCCGCCACAGCCCGTTCAGCCACCGCCACAACCCGTGCAGCCACCCATCACCGGATGCAGAGACGTCGCTACCGAATGCCCCGTGAAAACGGTCCTTTGTTCGGTGCCAGTGTACTTGAAGTTAATGCATTCCGTGTGCGCAAAGACATGCGGATTTTGCAAATAGTGCTTTCACTTGCATTAAAAGTGCAAAATGTTCGGTGTGCTCGTAAGCAGCTCAATGCAGCGGTAATTGCAATCGAGACAAGGTCAGGCAGCCACAAATATTGCCCCAGACTTTAAGGCTCGCCAAATATGAAAGCGCAAGTACGAAGCGAACAATACTTTTGATACCTCCCCTTTGGTATTTTTCGAGAGGCTGTATTTTTTTGCCTTTACAGCGCGTTTATCATCTGATAATTTGAGTCAGTGCACCTCGAAAAACATGCCCTAAAAATTGCCCAGAGCGACTATTCTAGTTGGCAAAAGTTAGTTAAAAATTTCCCCAAAATTTGTCATTTTTGCACTTAATCTGGTCTACGCCGGCTGGATAGGTACAAAAGATTGGGCCAGGCCCGCGGGCTTAGGGCACGTTGCGTTGCTCGTAAAGGTCCTCTTGCGCTATGTCGCGCTATTCGATAGAATTGTCGCTAACACAAAGCAGACGACCCAATTTTTTGGATGCTGAATTTGCGTCGATAACGATGAGGATAACAATAACGACGACGAAGGAGCGCCGCGAAAGACCGACGAGGCTGCCGGGCGGCCCGCTTCCGAGCAGCGCCCAGCGCCAGCAGTCAGTTGGGTCGAAACCGAGCGGCGCTTGGAAATAGCGCGAGGCTCAGGGAGACGCGAGGGCGGTCGGCTCTCGGCGAAATGAGCGCAGGTGGCTCTGAAGCGGGAGTGGCCACGCTCTGCGAAAAGTGCACGCATGGCGGACTTTCTCTTGCCGTCGTGGACCCCGCGCGCCGACTGAACTCTTGCGCGCATGTAAGGCACGTTTTGGACCTCTTCTTCGGTTTATATACCCAAGTTTGAGGTACTTAAAAGTTTCAGCTCGGGCTTCGCGGCCTGTGGCGAACTTAAATTTTGGAACGCACTGCTCTCGCTAGCGGTGCAATCATTCTCACAAGTGGCTCTCCTTCGATGCGTGCAAATGAGTGGGGAGTGCGAGAGCGAAGGAAGAGAGCCGGCCGCCAGGCGTTCGGTCTCGGCGGACCAAAAACGTTTGCTCCAGCAGGAAGAGAGCCCTTTTCCTCCATTGCTGCTCTCGCCGACGGTGAAAACGAGCATGCACGAGAGCACCGAGAGCCGCGTAGAGAGCGCGTCTTTTTCGCTATCTGTCTTCGCTTGCACCCCAAACGGGCGCGCATTTTGCGCGTGGAGGTGGTTAGCGCACGCGACCAGAATTTTGTTACGAATGAGCGCAAGCTCCTCGCAATGATGAATTATGCGACTAGGGCGGTCTTAGACAGCAATGCAGACCTATAGTCCATTCTGACGCGAGAGTAAAAACACAAAAAAAAACACATCAAAACACAAGCAGCACTTTGATGCAGCGAAGGCTGTGTTAGACTCTTAACATTTTACGGCAGTATTGAGCATCGCAGTATGTTTGCAACCACGTTTTTTTATGCGCACAGCTTGCGTTGTGTCGAGTTAATTCGCGTAGCACACGGAAATGCTTGAATGGAGTCCTTCCGCTGTGTTAACTTAGCCTTCTGGGATTCGATTTTTGTATTTTAGGGGAAGATTTTGTACCATGTGCATAACACTATGCAATTACTGCACTTGCTTGCATTAGAAGAGTACTATTTAGTGCAAGTAAAGCTAAGCTCCATCTTAAAGACTTATGTCTTCGAAAATGGCCGTAATTTCTGAATATTAATTTCCACGTTTGTTTGTTCCTGCCAACACAAAATACGTAACCAAGTGAGCTATTTTCAAGCGGAATAGATAATAAACGAGGGCGTCATTTTTTCTTAGTGACAGAAACCACACGTCTTTGCGCACACTTGGCTCATCAGGTCCCGATAGACTGGGCTTGCGCAGACAAAGCTTTTCGGTACGCACTCCGTTGCGATATCCCAGCAGGCGGATTGAGGCGGAGCGGCTAAACACAAGAATGACGCAAGGAAAAGACAAAACACAGCTTCCTCTTTTTCCAAAATTCCGCTGCTAGTGAGAAATTTGTATTTTGAACGTCTACGAATAAAATATTGCGTAGATGGGTACCAAAATCAACGAATTCCACGATAAACCAAGCATTTTTCGAGCACTTGCAATACTTACGTGTTTGACAGAACCCGCAAGTCTGCGCGCAAAGCGCCGCCATTAGCTGCAAATACACCGGATTCGTGCACAGATAGCTCTTCTGTTTGCACTCGGTTCCGACATCTTTGCAGGGCCCCTTAGTGGGTGTACTGGGCGTAGTTGGTGTAGTGGGCGTTGTTGGAGTAGTCGGAGTGGTCGGAGTCGTAGGTGTTGTCGGAGTGGTCGGAGTAGTTGGCGTAGTGGGTGTAGTCGGCGTGGTTGGCGTCGTCGGGGTAGTGGGGGTAGTGGGTGTTGTCGGCTCCGGCGGTTCACAGCAGAATTTGTCTTCACACATACGGCTTCCCACGCATTTTCCGAAGATGCAAGCTAAAATACACTTGGTGAAAAACAGTAGAAGCAGTTACATGTGGCATGTTCCGTGCCACAGTTGCTACACTTCTACTATGTGTTGTTTAACAACTGTTCGTCCATCCTTCTCCGATCATGCACCCATCCGTCAACGTCGGTCCAAATCCAAAGACGGAGAGATGGGCTTTTATAAATGTTGATGGACCAAAACGGTCGGATTCGTCTTGCGTTGTGATCATCAACAATATCTCCACGAAGTATGCGGATCGAACGGAAGTTCGGCCCGAATTTATTTCTTTTCCAAAGACGATGGGCCGACAGATGCGTATTGTGGTCTCACCCGCATTGTGCAAACGCCGGTTACGACAAATGCGAAACACTTACGAACTGCAGAATGATGGCCGCTAGCGCAGAGGTGGCCTAGTCCATCAACTTCGGTTAAAACTGCCACGGTCAGAACCAGGGACACCCAATGCATTTCCGCGATTTGATGATTGAAACTTTTGGTGTACTACGCTCAGATGAACGCGTTATTATAGGAGCGCTTTGAATCAGAACTACATGTAGCTGGTTGCGATTGCAGCTGTGCAAATATTTTTGCAAACACTTTGCTGACATGCGCAACACGTGTTTCGTTACTGATGGAGCGGCTTGAGAGTAAGCGAGAACCTGTACGAGCAGCTAGCCTGGGCCTGGGATGAGAGCCGCTGAGGAAACAGTGAGAGATAAGATAAAGCCCAACAGCAGGCCAAGGTCATAGCTGACCCTTGAGAAACGAAGCCACACGAGAGACCTTGAAAGAGAGCAGAGATTCGTTCCGGTTGCGAGATGGGCGCTTCTTTACAGCGGCCTGCGGAAAGCCCGTAATGGGAGTTTGGAGAGAGCCCCATTAGCATGTACCTGATTACCGGGAAGGCGCCCGTCTGAGGGGCTACACCCTTCGGATCAAGGTAGCCTACAAGGTTCAATTCGCAGATCACTGGCCAAAGGAGCGAGCTCACCTTGGGTGATCGTTTTGTACTAGCAGGTGCGCAAATTGTTCCACCATGTCTCTAGACCAAAGAACGAGTGACATGCAAAATGGAGTGGTCCATGTACGCAATACGCAGATCTCAACGTTGTAGGAACACGGACAAATGAAGCTGTGAGAACTTCCGAAAGCCGAATGATGAGCCGGCAACAAGATGATCCGCAAAAGATGATGCAGGCCTAGATAGCTGTGAGAACCGGATGAAGATAACGAATTTACGCCGATTTTGTTACAGAAATACCAGGACCATCGTTATGCGTCGACTATGCCACTAAGCTTGACGTCGCTCAACCAGGCAGCACTATGTGGAACCTGGGCGCATATAGGAGGAGGCCATACCCAGCGGTACTCCGTACCAGTGGCGTACCGTATTGCTGTGTTTACAACAAGACAGTGCTGGCAGTACGGCACGGCTGCGCTACGGCGTGAAGGTAGCGAAGCCCTATTCGCATGAGACGCGTCATTTTTCCACGACAAGTACATCATCAATTCTGCGTGGGTAAGTGTCTTCCACTTAATGTCCGACAGCTTGAGCGTTTTTTGCCTAAAATAGTCATAAGTCGGCCAAAAACTTGACTAAACGAGGCCATGTTTTCTGTTGCTAATGCACCGTTTCGTAGCGGAATGTCTCGGCAATCTTGGTACTCCATCCCAAAATTGGCGGAGCTTAGTATCATATTTCAAAATAAAATTTTGAAACATGCGAACGGCAAGAAAGCCGCACAATGTCCGCGGTACGGCAGTACGGAGCGGTGAGGTGGTCAGTACGCACTAGGGATCGGCAACCCAACCGAATTTCGGACCGAACACGGAGCGAAGCGGATAATGCTGGTGGGGCAGTTCGGTAAGAGGGGCGGACGGGGGGAAAGGGTCACGCTCATTTCGGTTCTGTTCGATGTGGTGTTTCCCTACGGTGCACAGGCGACCGTGCGGGACAGACCAGAGAAGCGTAACTGTTTTCGCGTGGACAACTGATTAGTCTCTGAAGGGCACCCCTGTGCCCTTAGGTGTTCCGAGCGCACATTCCATGCATTCCATCCAAGAAATCGTTGCGTTTGCAGCGATGTTATTCCGTGTTTTCGGTGACAAATACCGGAGCAGGCACCGCTTTCGAACAGCTGCAACAAGCAAGTGATTGCCCAAGGCAAGACTTGAGCCGAAGCACGGCTAGGCACATTTTTCTGACTGCCAGGACAAGGACCAAGACCTAGACCCCCAGGACCGAATGACCAGGACACACCGCATTTTTTCGATAGGAGGCTGGAAAAAACTCCCCGCTGACCACAGAAACTTCAACTCCAGGGAAGTGGCTAATACGGGAAGGGCGGAATTACACCTATGACCTGAGCGGAAGAAAGGCAGAAGTGGAGGAGAAGGACCTGCAGAGACGTACTCTACGACCGGCTTGAGACGATACTTGGGTAGCTCTAACAGCACCCAATTGTTAGAAGGTCTTACGCACCCTTCCGTGCACGGAATACACTTGTCCCTTTTTCACTTCAGTTTGGGCGGACACAACATCGTCCATGGTCAGTGACGACTACAAGAACACGTCGACCCCCGGGCGTCTTCCATTTTTCCCATTTCCATGTCTGTATTACAGGAAACCGGTAGTCGGCACATTCATGGAAGTATTTCAACTTTGACGTCTTTATTCCGGTTCAGCCTTTCACTGAGCAATCAACACAGACCGCAAGACTTCGGGCAATTGGCCTTCCTCGTTTCCGGCTTGTAGAAGGGATTGGTGCAGAATCCGTTCGCGACCCAGCGAGGGCACCTAAAACCGGAGGTCATTGGTTTCCGTCAAACTGTTGCATCGGTTGAAAGCAAGTAAAATGGCGGTCAATCATCGGCTTACCTGGCCGAGAGGTCACGGCACTGGCAGAAACCGCAAGTCGCCGGGCACTGTTCCGTCATGATCTTCCGATAGCCCTGAAAAGCGATTTAGATAAGTTTCTTGACACCTATGGAAGATCCGACTTCTTCTTCCGATTCCGGCTTTCGGTTCAATCAACCAAAAATGTCCGTTTCATGCGTACATGCAGACCCCAACGAATCACTTTAGGAAATTTTCAGGTTAACGATTTGATGTCTGGCACCAATCCGATTCGACCTGCCACCTTGCCACTCCCCTACCGCACTGTCTTTACGGGTTCCGACCTTCCTGAGTTTTCCGTTTATTTTTGCGTACGCTTTTGGTTTTGTTTTCGGATCCGATCTGCCACACTGGTGCCTGCGACCGCATTATGCCGCTAGAAACTCACCGCGTTGTGGCAAAGGTGGCACCGTCCCTTACAGTCAGGGCTCTTGTCGATGCACGGTGACTTGCTTGGAGTCGTCGGAGTGGTAGGGGTAGTTGGAGTGGTCGGAGTAGTAGGCGTTGTCGGAGTGGTTGGCGTCGTCGGCGTGGTCGGAGTTGATGGCGTACTCTGCGGAGGGATGCCTATCATTGCAACGTAAGGCTCAGTGAGCTANGGAGGCGGCTCACAGCAAAACTTGCCCTCACACTGGCGGCTCCCGACGCACTTGCCGAAGACACACGCTGTCGAATAGAAGACCGATGAATAAGAGAAAAATAAGACTTTGCACGACTTACGTATTAGGGACGTTTCTCCATTACTGCACTTGCCGCCCAAGTTGCCTAAGCCATCGTTGCCAGAAAGCAACGAAATAAACACAAACACGCAAGGTGCGTTCATGGCTATTCGTGGACAGATGGATTCTGAGAGATTAGGCCATTTAAACGAGCCGAGGTTTACTTGCAACAGCTCATACATGCAGGGCTTGCAAGTTGCAGATGGTTGTAGCTGATTGTCCCAAAGAGAAGCGCAGCACCTGTTCTACGCGCTTTTATTTGTAGTTGTGTATAAGTGCGGATAAATACGCGTCTATTGTGACGTGAATCAAGCAAGTATTTGCAAAAAGATCGCTTGCAGAAGTCAGAGTGAGACAGGCATGACAAGTCTTTAAGGTTAACGTGCATGAAAGGCAAGCAATAAAGGAGCTCTGGTCAAGTTGCGTATAAATTGCTCCTAATTACTCTTTAAAGAGAGTGTTATGTTTGCTTTCACTTCAAGTGGCGCCCATTCGTTGTTTTGTTTGGCTCAGACTTTGCGGGTTGGTCGTGGTGCACAAAAAGTTGGTTGCGAAAAGCAAAAAATTAGTGTATTCTGATCAATCTTATTTCATGTCCTCGCCCCGCTTATGACAGACCATGATAGGAATTCAAGTCTCGCTTTTCTTTATTTCAGGCTACATTTATTTGTGGACCGTATCTTGCGTCTGACGCGGCCATTTCGCGCCCTCCTAATCAGAAGCGTTAATTATCCAGTTCAGTCCCGTGATTGTTCTTTGCACATGTCTTTCCACGCAGGCACGCACGCGTCTATTCAAATCCGCGTGTGCTGACGCTACGCGCGCTTTTTATTCCGCACGCAATCACTCCGCTACCTTCGCTTCCCGACGGCGGAGGCCGCCGACCGACCGTTTGGTGGAGGATTTTTGCCCCGCGATCGTGGAGGAGCCTTTTCCCCACTACGACGCTGCACCACCGACAGCGGCGTCTGCTGCCGCTGCTGCGGAGAAGGACGAACACGCGTGTCGAGTCCTCTTCTTTCTCCACGCACTCTAAATTGCACTCCTCCCTCCTCTTCGAGCAGTGCCCACTCTCTCCGCACACGGACGCGTAGTTCGGAGTCCCCTCGCGTTCGAGAAATGACCCTTGCGTCGCGTCGGCTGGCCAGCGGAGGAATGCTTGTCTGACGCGTTTTCTCCGCACGCGTCCTTTCGCATTCAAATCCTACTGCTCCTCGAGAAGTGTTCTATTTTACATATGCGACGGTTGGTTGTCAACTTTGCTGTATATACCTACTAATCACTTAGTTGTGACATATCTATGTTTTTTACAGTAGATTATACTCAGCTGTAGGCTTGTCTAAATCCCTCAGTAACCGATCGAAATTTGTACCTTACACTTTCAGTTGGAAAGTAGGGTTACTTGCAAATTTTTTTCTCACACCTCTTCTTCGATGAACCCTGATAAACTTTCTCATTCTGGGCCCCGTTTGCGCGCACTGACCTTTCCCGCGTGCATGAATGTCCTTAATTATGCATGCGTGACCGGTCATCAGGGCACGCGTCGGTGTAACCTGACACGGATAAGCACTGAAAGACTACGCTGCCACTTTTCGATTGCACGGCGAATACATGTATATGAGAAAAAATTTGCTTCTAAGAGATCCCCGGGGAGAACTGCAAACTCTTGACCTTAGCATGGTCTTCAAGGGAATGTTCCCCACAACTCGTTACTACCAGGGTTTTCGTATTTTTAAAAACCTCCACCTCCACCGGCTACCAAGAAAAACCTCCACCTCCACCCCCACCTCCACCGGCTACCTAGAAAAACCTCCACCTCTACCTCCACCTCCAGCGGCTACCTAGAAAAACCTCCACTTCCTCCTCCACCTCCACCGGTGGAGGTTCAAAAACCTCCACCGGCAGAGGTTTAAGTATGCTTAAATGAGCATTTTAAAATGAATTATTCGGAAAAAACCTCCTCGTATACTTCCCCCGGTACTTCAACCTCCACCTCCGCCTCCACCTCCACCGGCTTCTCCGAAAAACCTCCACCTCCACCTCCACCGGTGGAGGATCAACCTCCACCTCCACCGGTAGAGGTTGCGGTGGAGGTGGAGGTGGAGGTTCCGGTGGAGGTAACCGGTGGAGGTTGAAACCCTGGTTACTACTGAACAAAGGGCTTGTTGCGTAGCGTAAGGGACATCACATTTTACAGGCAACACATCGTAATGCTACCTTCCATTTGTTATCGTGCCTTCCTTTAGGGGATATGGCGCCACGTCTTTGTGGCGCATCCTTTTTGGACTCTTAACTGCGCGCCACTGCTTTTAGCGCCACTCATCAATCACTGTACTTCTTGCGCGGCGGCACTTCACTTACATACGTGCACTAAAGTCGCCAGATGAGTTGTCGTGTGGCCACCAAATGTGCCATTTGGGCATGTCACATCCACCGAGTCACAAGGCCCCATTGGCGAGGCTGAGGAGAAAGCACGCAAGCCCAATTACGCTTATCAGTCACGTATACGCCGAATTCGTCTCAAAGAGATTTTCTTTCAGAGCTTATACATTTAAAATACTACTTTTATTGCGCTGTCAGTGGCTTTGACGCACGTTCTGTGCTATGGTATTTTGAGCGGACCTGTCAAAACTTCTCGTGCTAGGAGTGCACTGCGTTGGCCGCATTGCGTTGATTCGTGCGTACCTAGTCAATTGGTTTTAGAGTGGTAGCGTCCATCTGTTCGGCGAGCGTATGGTTCTTTAAAGAAAACCTCAATAGCAAATGACTTACTTTTTCGTTACTGTAACGCCAGCGGCTACCGTTTACTGCAATTCTCAACTATATTTTATACAGTAAAGGTAACGTCTGCGCTTCAAGGTACTGTAACGCGCCTTTTGCAATGTCTATACGTGCGCGTTCAATGCCAGTTACTGTAACTGATCGCCCTAGTTTTACTGTATTTTGCACTTTCCAGGTATTCTGCTCAAGATGTCGCTCATGCAATGGATCCACAGCTCAAACGCGGAGGACGGCCCGGTAATGAAGCGAGCCAAGCAGTCGGTGGAAGATAACGAGGAGTACGTCACATTTTTCGTATCATTTCCATCAAATTCCACCGAACTTTTGATTTTAGACCCACCACATCGGCGGAGGCCCGCTTGGTGCAGGAGGAAGCGGTGGCGCCTGACATGGATGACGAAGAGAATATGGATCCCGAGGACTTGGTGTGGGAGGAGGTACGTTTTGTTGAGTTGAAGGCTGGGTTCACATAAAGGGATATTTCAGAACCCGGTGATGATCGTTCCCGCGGAGCACTCCGCGTTCGACGTCCTCCAGCTTCAGCACGAGGAGCAGGGTGCGACCGCCGCGGTCGACGAGGACGTGTATGAAGTGGATCGGATTCTCAGCATGAGGAAAGAGGTACGTTTGTTATCCCTAAGAAAAGAGGAAAAAGCGCATAATTTCCCATATGTACGCTTAACAGTCATTTCATTTGCTCTATTTTAGGGCAACAAGGTTCTCTACTACATCAAGTGGAAGGGCTGGGAGTGGAAGGACAATACGTGGGAACCGCGCCAAAATCTCGGCGACTGCGCAGAGGCTGTAGGTGTTCAACAAATGCTATATGTAGTATCGGTACAGTAAGCTCGGGAATTTACTGTAATTTGTGCATTTAGATGCTTGAGTTCCGAAAGCGCCAGGAGCTGCGCGAGGTGATCGCGAAGCATGCAGTTGGAGACGCTCGATAAGCACCACTACCCGAACATCCACGACGCTCCCAGCTTCCCCAAGGTGGTCGAGTGGGAAGAGAAGCTGAACCAGAAGCTGCGCGAAGCCGGGCAGGCCCCCATCTACGTTGAGAATTGGACGGGCGACGACGCCGGCGAGCCGGAGGAGCTAGAGGTACGGAGACCAAATGCATCCATCATGCTCCTTCTCTCCTTGCACAATTTAGTGGTCTCCTTGCAATGATTGTTGTTTTCCTAGTGGGCTCCTTGCACTGGAGGTCACTCTCCCCTTTCTTCATCAGGATAGCCAGCGGTGAGCGTAGATGTATCCCTCCTCGTGGGCTTGGATCACGTCCTGCTTGGGAGCTCCACCTACAATTTCCCGCGGAGCAGCTCTGCGTCATCAGGGCAGGTCCTGGTCCTCTAGTCCTGGGATACAGGTCATGGCCCCGATCCTGGTAATCAGAAACAAATACCCAGCCCTGGCGTCAATGCCACACTGACCGCTGATGTAGTGGAGCAGCTCCATCGATATGAACTAGCCTGTTCGATGCAGCCCTATTTTTTAGTGTGGAGTAGCTCCATTCACTCACATACCTATGTGTATTTCAGTTCATCCTGAAGAACATCATCCCCGACGAGACCAAGGCAAAGATGGAACGCTCCAAGGAGATCATCAAGTGTCACTGCGTCGGCGGCTGCGTCATGCACAAGTCGGAGAAGGAGGGAGCGGCGAAGCGCGCACAGATCGAGCTCACCGATGGCGTAATCACGAAGATCCCGAAGGATCTCTGCTGCTGGGAGGTAGGTAACACGTATTCCGGAACGGAAAGTCCAAATGAGGTTAGGTAAGTATTACCTAGGTAATTATCGGTGCTTCAGTAGTTCATAGTTGATCGGAATCGGAACGAAATTCGCTCAAATTTTACGAATAATCCTACCCTGTCTTAGTGGAAAGGCTACATCGCGTCACAGCCGAAGCTTCCGAAACACTACTTCAACTCATTTCTCACGGTGGTCGAATGCAGCGACGACTGCGAGTGCGACTCCACTTGCCCGTCTCGCGTGGTCCAGGTATGCTGACATGCTGAATGCACCATTGAATCTCAACTTGCTTTAGCGTGGCCGCACCGTTCCGCTGGTGCTATGGCGCACCTCGAACAAGGGCTGGTCGGTTCTCGCTGCGGAGAAGATCCCACGCTGCACCTTCGTGTGTCAGTATATCGGAGAGGTGAGCCTTGTCCTAGGAGCAACTGATGCTGGTGGAGCAGCTCCATTGTTCCGACTGGTACCGTAGAGTACGGTACGGCCCATGATAAAGCGGTACTTCGGCCCGTACTAGTGATTTTTTTAACTGGGAAGGATGCTGTACCGAGCTCCGTACCGCGCCAATACGTAAGGTACGGAAACCCCTACTGCACCTGCGTCGTACCTTACCTTGTACCGTAGGATACGGTACGGTACGGTACTGAATGCGGTACGGGCGCATAAGCATACCATCGGCTACTGAGACTGGGAAGTAATAGGGCAGCGCCATCGACCCGCGGGGGCACAGCGGAGCACTTCTATTGTTCGGTGATCCGCATTAAGCAGTGCCAGTGGTCAGGAGTATTTGATGCGCAGCGTGGAGCAGCTCCACTGACTCTTTGTCCTTGTATAAAACTGCTTCGTTTGGCTCACTGAGATGAATGTGCTATTAAGTCGAAGGGGTCCATGGCTCGCAACGCTGTATGCAGCAGCTACAGTGGCTTAGTGTTCTAATGTCAAGCTACTCCATCGAGCTCAGTGGCAGCTCCACCGGCACCATTTGGGCAGCACTGCCGACGCCTGAATTGAGCAGCCGAAAACATGGTCCGAAGTTGCTTAGCAAATTCAGTGGAGCGCCTCACCCGAATAACCAGACCTAAAACTTAGTGATGCGACTTTAGGTTCTCACCATGGACGTGGCCAACAAACGCGACCAGTCCTACCAGTACGACGTGAGCAAGTCGTTTATCGTCGACGCTAAGCACAAGGGAAACGAGGCACGCTTCGTGAACCGTAAGTTTTACAGTAACTCCCCCTGACCCATTCGGGCACTGAGTATGGATGTATGTTCCATGGACAGTCATAGTCAAAATCAACTGGCGGACCATGGGCTGCATACTTATACAGTAAAACCAGCTGTCCATTTGTTCACCGCCATCTTGAACCGTACCTTGTAGATACGGCTGGACAATGCCGTTCCACGAATTTACATTTGCGTTCTTAACTTGTATTTTTTAGACTCCTGCGACCCGAACCTCAAGATGGTCAAAGTGTTCGGCGACAACTACGAAGACTACTACTCCACTGCCTACTACACGAAGAGGGACGTCGAACGCGGTAAGTCCCACGTCCATGTTACAATCAATCAAATGCAAATTTTAGGAGGCGAAATCACCGTCGACTACTACGACCTGCTGAGCAAGGAGGAGTACGACGATAAGGTGAAGAACACGGACCGCATGGACTGCATGTAAGTTTCCGACACTGGACATCTTGTCCACGGTGGCCAGTCCAGTACCTTCTTGACTGTCTATGTTCAGGTGTGGATCCTCGAAGTGCCGCAAGTGGCTTTGATCGTCTTCCGAGCGCTCGGATGTCGCACGCCATCGGTCGTCATCATGGTCTCACTTTTGCTCTGGTTACCTACTTCTGCGTTTCTTCCCGTTTTCCCTTGACTTAGCCTGTAAAGTTTCCCGATCGTCCCTGCTTTAAATCATCTCCTTTCATTGTTGTCCAGTGTCAGCTATCATCTGATCCACGTGTTTGACGCTGAACGCTCAAAACTACCTGCAAGCTTGACATAGTTCCTCCTTGCCCCTAGAGCACTCCTTTGGGTATTTGACGGCGTTTCATTTGCCCACTAAAAGCTCTGAAAGTGTTTAATGTCTTCTCCTCTTAAGATAGCTCAGGTTGGTGCCCACTTTCCTTGCCTGTTCTGTCTTTTGGTGCCCGTACAGTGGGGTAACTAGCAAGGGGCACGTTTTGCTCATTTCTCCTCGTTTCTGTTCACAATGTTCGTTTCTCTTTTGCGACGGTATGCGTTGTATTTCGAGACGAGGATAAAGGTTACTTGACCACAGCGATTCGGACCATTGCAATCTGGACCTCTGGAAGTGCGACCTCGGTATCCAAACGGCTTGGCTCTGACTGAATGCGTAAAGCGTACCTGCAGCGTTAACAACCTAGGTACCTAGCTAGACAAACCGCTGTTTACTGTAACCGCTCTTGTTACCTAATCCTTACAGTAACCCCGTACAGCAGTACAGTAAAATGCCCGTATGATTCTTACAATAAAGAATCCACCGCGCGCAAGCTGTAGACCCTCCCACCCGACGGGACCGTTTGATCCAGGACTGTGCCATAGCCCTGGCCTGTGCCCTCGCTGAAGTGGCGACAACAGAATTCGGTTCACTTCCACAGCTTCGTATCGCTAACTTGGCTCCACCTCTGTTATACCATCAAAAGTCGAGCCGTTTGCAACAAACTCGGAAGTTATTGGCATGGGCAGCAGCTCTTGAGCCAGTCTGGGCAGAGCCGGTGATAACGGTTCTCGAACCTTGGCGAAAGCGTGCCGCCCGGCCACGTGTATCACTGGCGGGATCAAAACAGCTTTGTAAAGTGCTCCATCGTCCTACATACGGTGAATTCGAGAATGGAGTGCCTAAAATCCTTAATGTTCCTAGTCTCGTGGAACATTCTCATGCGCGGCTGAGTACAGTACTTTTGCATAGCTTCGTCGGTTTATATTTACGCGTTGCAACCTACGGCTTAGGCGCGTGCAAAGCTTTAGTATCTGAGTATCTATGATTTTACGTCAATGCAAATAGGTAACACTGCGCATCCGAAGCAAGCGCTAAGCTTGATTTTTGCAAAGCTTTATTTCCTTGACCATTAAAATAACATACATAACGGCTCCTTTAACGGCATATAACTTTAGGAGAAGAACAAAAGGAGCGTCGCTGCTTATTTTCATTCTTTGCGCGGAGTGAGCGCCATCGCGTGGTGTTCCAGTTCACGAAGGTTGGGCGTCGAGGCGTGTGGAGTGAGCGAGGGTGTGGTGTTGAGGCTGGCGCTGCACACGTCGCATTCGTCGATGAGCTGCAGGAGCTCCTCCGGCGTAGGGCCCTAAAACGGGTGATTACAGCAGGATGGTCAATGAAGCAACATCACTTGCAACCACAACTTCCTAGCAATCTTCCATGACCGCTGAGACCCTATTTTTGCAAGAGTGCCTTTGCGCACCTGTAGCGTGCTGAAGAATCGCTGGTTGGTGCGCAGGTTGGGTAAGCCCAAGTTCATCCCCGAGATCGCCGTGACTGGCGGAGAAGGCGGCGCGGCACTCGGACCAGCGCTGGCGGCGACCGCTGCGGCTGCCTTGTCCGCAGTACCGACGGAGCTCTGCGCGAATGCGTTGAACATTTGCACCCGAGAGTTGTGCTGATCCATCGCAGTGGTGAGATCCCAGATCTAAACTTGCAAGTTTACGTGGCCATCCGCAAAATACGTAGCACGTAATTAGATTTTTAATCGGTGCCAACCAATGCGAATATGTCGGATTGGACAAACATTCTTGACACTAGTCTGTCGGCAGTCCATGGGTCATTAGCGCCCCAAGGCAGCTCTTCGCACGGCCCTACGCCGCTGTACTGTAATTGCTAGTTTACGGTAACTGACTGTAAGTCCCAGCCGTGCCAGACTGAGTGACTGCTGGGGTACAGTAAAATGCTACTGTAGTAGTGCGCATTTACTGTGCGTAGTATGACGACATACATGTCACACGTTGATGTGCGGGAAGGATTCAAAATGCCTAGACCGTATTAAGCAAACCCTGTATTTTTGCGGAAGCTTGTCATAAGAAAAGTGTATTTTAGTGGAAGGCGAAAATTTTCGATAAACGTGAAAGAGGGAAATTCTAACAGTTCATGGACAACCCCCGTTCAATGGAGTCAGTCGACATGTGTGGACAAAGTATGTGAAGGGTGATGTAGTATGGGAAAACACTTTTGGGCACTGTCAATGACCTAACCGCAGGGACGGCACTGTATGTCCATGGACACCCTACAGGGATCCATTGACAGGGATCGACGTTCTATTTTTCGAAGAATGCATACGTACCTGAATGCTGCCGTTCTCGGTGCCAGTGTAGAGGTAGCGCCTTGGCCTGGCGCCCATCCGATTCGATCCCTCGCACTCGTGGACGAAGAACGAAGAAATCACGGTGCCATCCACCGCTCGGATCGTGCAGATGCGTTCGCCGTTTGAAGCGAGTCGAATGAACAGCATGTTGCTCTCGGGCACAATACGCTGCACGAAGATCTGCTCACCGTCCTGATCTCCGTATGGACCTAAAGGAAAGCATTTATCAGTGATCGGACTCTCCGATAACGGGCTGAAACTGAAACGGGATGGACATTTGAGACGGTCGGAATTTGTCCCTGTTTGTCGGAAATCGGATTTCCAAATTTTCGTTCGTTTATCGGACTCTGAATTTAAAAAAAATGTCGGAGTTCGGTCCGGTTGTCTATTTGAACATCCCCCTCGGATCAGTGGACAACTTCCAATGACTTACCGGGATCGCATCCCTCGGAGTTCAGCGAGTCATCGGTAGAGTCGAGCGTGAGCACCTTAAAGGAAGCCAGCGAGTCCCTCCCGGCTGCGTGCTGATCATGCCTCGGAACCGCGTGACGCTCCACGACCGCACGTGATTGTACTCGCTGCATACTGTAACGAGGCAGTTACCTATGTACTGTAATCCGTCTTCGTCGGTCACGTACCGCTAATTAAGTGGCTCGTCGTGAGCGCCACTCGCGTGATTGGCGCCGTGTGCACGGTGTAGGTCTGGAAGAGCTGCGGTCCATGTCCGACGGTCTCCGGATGCTGGACAATTACGCGTACGCAGCCTGTGTTCGTTCCATAAGCGATCTCGATCCAGTTGCCGCAAAGGTCTAAAGTTGATGCGTGGTTACAGTAATTAGCCGAAGCGGGGAATAAGTCCATGGAAGGACAATTGTGGAATAGCATGGTACGATTACGCTCTTTCCGGGCATTCATGCTTTTGCCACTCCATGCGAGACACATTTACGAAAAAAAAAGATTTTACTGGAAGCTAAAGAGCTCAAATTGTCAAAACGTACTTGTCTTCGGCGTCAAGTAGACGCTAATTGCGGTAATGACGTCAGCGTTCGGGTCTCGATAGAGCTCGGTGATAAGCAGGTCATTGTCCTTCATTCGTAGCGGGAATTTCTGCATGTCGATGATGTTAATGGAGCCATTCGTGCATCCGAGCAGTAGCACCGAACCGGCCGTATCATAGCAGGAGATTTGCATAACGTCTAAACCATTGCATTGCATTCGCATAATTGCGTGTCAAATCTAACCTTGGACTTGCCAGTTCTGCGTCATCGAATGCCAAATCCCCACCTTGCCACTCTTGCTCAAAGCCACCAGCTGCGCACCGATGAAAAACAGTTTGTCGATTTGCGCCGTGAGCGAAAATTTTCCTAAAACACAGTATTTATTTTTTGAAATCATGCTCCACATACCGAGCTTCCTGCTGAGCTGCGCGTCGTTGTTGTCGTCCACGCTCCATAAGTGGACGGTGTTGTCGGCTAGTGCCACAGCCACCAGCTTTTCCGAGCCCTGGCTGCCAAATTTCGAAATCAGCGACATGTGTCGGATGGGCGATTCCATGCGCGGTGAAGTGTAGATGGGCTGCCAGCCGAAATTGTCTTTGAGCCTGAAAGACGTTTTCTGACTGTAGTATTTGAAGAACACTCTAAAGACTTACCGGTAGCAGCAGAAGAAATCGTAGTAGGCCGCCGCAATCGCATTGTGATGCACACGCAAAATGCGGACGCGCAGCGAGTCCGTCAGCGGCTCTGCTCGAAGACTTTGCTGCTTCATGAGGATCGCCATTTCACTGCGCAACTGTCGCGTCAAGTCGCACGAACTGTTTTTCGTATGAGTGCGAAGCGACGATGGAGGAGAAGTGCATTCACGAGCGCTTGCCGACGGCGCCTAAAGATAGACGACGAGCATGGAACCAAGCCAATTTTGGCGCCGATTTGAGTTAGAGTAGGCCATGGAAGATCAAATTACCTTAGCGCTGTCCGAGCTCCGAGCGCTAGTGCCGCTACCGCCTGACGACGAGTTGCTGCTTGGATGTGCCAATGAATGTGCCGGAACCTACAGTAAGACGTGTTAAGCACTGTAAAAGTGCCATAAAGCTGTCGTCTTACGGGACTTACTGTTTAGCATGATTATCTTACTGTAAGCAGCAGTGACCTAAGCGTTCTCTTACTGTATCATAGCATGCATCCTGTCATTACAGTAAATTTTAATAGTGAGAAGTTACAGTTAAGTCGTACGATCCAGAGTCGTTTATAGTATCAACGAAATAATTGCTTACCTTGAACTTCGAAGGAATGGAGCTAGTGGACGACCCCGTAGAGTTGCTGGGCGATTCCGACGTGGAGTGGTGAGACGATTCGGCGGTGGCGCTGCAGCTACGCACATGACTGCCGCGCTGCGCGTCACTCCGAACATTGGAAACTAAAGCACGTGTTTTCAGGTCAGTGTGACAGGACGAGACGTATGCAATAAAACATTTTTACGACAGTACTGAAACTATCTTTATGCACCGTTTCGTGCCGAACGTAACCGATGGAACGGGAAGGTACCTGGACACGGTGGAATGGGCGGCTGGAGGTAGGCATGGAACAAGACGTCTCCGCACGGTGAATCGTCCATTTCCTCGCAGAGCTATGCATGGACGTTATTTGTCGGAAGTAATGGAAGAGCACTTACGGTAAGACGCTTGACAAGCGGTCCCACTCCGTAGTACTGCGCTTCATGCTTGAGTGTCGACAAGTCCACGTTCTGGAGGTCAATTTTGTTCGTCCTCAGGTAGTTCAAAATACGACGAAAGAGGTCCGGATCGCGGTCGATGAAAATCTGCAAAATTTGCATCATGCCTGCAATAATAGCATGCCACGTACCGCGCCTGTTTCGTCGTCCACTGACGAGATGCGACCGCTGAGCATGCTAGTGAAGAACGTGTCGGGAATTCGGGAAAGTGTCGATCGGGAAGTGGAGAATCGTTGACCGCCAACATTCAAATGAATTAGCTGCGAGCCAGCAGGGCGCAAGTCTTGTGGCAACGGAGATGGCAGCTCCGACGAAGAGGAATGCATTTCTGTCGATTCTACTCGACTTGCGCTAGGATGAACCTAAAAAGGTCGTACAGTCGCACAGATCGACGACGCCATCAAGAAGGCACAGGCACGGAACACGCTAAGGTAAAAGTCAATAATATTGCGATTCATTGTCCCAATTCCGTCAACCAGGGAGAAGCGCATGAAAGTGCACAAGGATCCGTCTGGGGGCATCAGCGGCCGCGGAGAAAACCAAGCTGATAAGCGCCATCGGAGAAGACGGTTGACACGACCTCGGGAAGCAATTAACAGGTAACACGGGGAAATCATTTTTGCATTTTATTGCAACGTCATCAAAGCGGGCAACACGGAAGTTCTCAGCTCGCTAAAATTACCTTGCTGGGGATTGGGATTATTTCCTGCTTCCCGCGGGTTTCCAGGCGCATAATTGTTACAAGAGAAATCTTAGACCCAGATTATCTATCGGTTTTCGGCTAACGGATTAGCTATTTCCAGCTTTCAAACCCTCCGTCGCTAGAAAATAGTCAAGAGTAGATACTTTTAGTTACTGAAACACTAACAAAACACCGATCAGATGATTTAATCACTTGACACTAACTCTACAAGGGAAAAACAATGGTGACGCTCAGACAAAAACCCAATAATCTTAACACATAATTATCACTACAATTATGCTTCCGATTTTGCTTTAGTCGGATCCGATTTTCCCCGGCATCAACCCTTTCGCCCTATTGAGCTTGCACCGCCGTCTCGCCACGGCTGAGTGGCGGCGCAAACCCGTTCGTACAAACAAGCCTCCATACAGCACCGGTGGCTGGTGGTGTCATGGCGATATCTCTCTCGTAATTTGCAAATATAGCCGCGCCACATGCGGGGTGCAACGCCCTAATTTGTACGCAAATTTGTGGATGTGCGCCATATTCAATTGCAAACGAGTGAATGCTCGGAATTCGTCTCAACTATGTGCAGTTAGTGCGCCACTACTACAGTAGCATTTACTGTAACCAAGCAGCCGGCGCTCAGTCGGTACTCGGATAGCACTAACAGTAGCACCGTCAGTTAATGTAAACTAGCAGTTACAGTAAAGCCGCTAGTCAACCCTTGTAGCCTAGTGATAGTGCTATTGGTGCTAGGGGTCTTCCATGAACTACGAATTACGTGTTCCCTCCGGAATACGGATTAGTTAAAGGTGAATACTTTTAACTTAAAGCTATTATAATGCTAACCATGGAAAAAGTCAGGCGAAAACGAAAAGACGTGTTTAAGCGTATGGAAGCGCTTTGCCTAAAAAAGCCGCGTTTAAGCGTATGGAAGCTCTTTGCCTAAAAGGGAATCGTATTCGGGCCAGCAGCGGCTTTGCGGTTTTGCGCTATTGTTGCTCATAATTGGGCGGCCCACGCAACCGCTTCAGTCGGAAATCCGATTGAACACTGGCTCGCATAATTCGATAAAATGATGAATAATTCGCAGTTTCCCAGTTTCCTGTTCGGTCGTGGCTACCCGATCGTGCCCATGCGACGACGCTAAATTAGCTAGTGGTGATCGCTCTACTTGCCCGGTACAAAATTTGCATCAATTCTTAGGCAGATAAATTGGTGTGTAAAGCCACGGCATTTTAATGGAAATGGACAGTTTATCCATGGGCATGTTTGGGAAGTTTTTCCGCAGAAAAAAGCGCACATCCGCTTTACAAAACGATAGCCGTGGAAAAGTTTGACACGCAAAATAGACAATTTGCCCACGCAGAGCAGTTGGTCCGCGACGAGAGCCATGCATTCCCTTTTCCACGGCTCTCGTTGCGCACACATTTGCGGCTCATAGTTTGTGACCGCTGGTGCGTCACCGCGCAGCGACTCGACGCACATTATCGATTGCGCGGACGCTTTCACGAGAGAATAGATAAATCGCGAATCGGCTTCGAAAGTGGTAAACGTAAACAGAAGAAGCAGTACACGAGCCGGGCTCAATGATGTGATTTTGGAGCTGGAAGAAGCGCTTCATGATGCTAGTGGAAGCTTGCCCGGGAAGCTTCAAAGAACATAACGCCAAATGGATTTTTCATCCAGCCGGGACCCAGGTTGTTGCCCTGAAGGACGCTTAGCAGCAGAATTTTCTCCGGAGCGTGCATTTCTTTCTTTCCGCTTACGAAACACAAACACAAAGTTTCATTTCGCATTACGTAGATTATGAAAGACGCTTGTTCGTTCCGCCATAGCCCACCTTCGAGTACATGCATGATTTGTCTGTCTGCAAGCCTAAAAAATGCCGTACTGGAGTACAAAATTTGGCCATCCAAACGCTGTGATTAGAGCTAGGCATTTTGCAGGACCTTGCGAATTACTTACGTTCCGGACCTTTGCATATATTTCTCCCGTCTTACGCGTTTGTGTTGTTGTTACTACCCATCTGTATACTTGTGTGACCTCATGTATTTAGCGTCAACTCATTCAAACACCGATGGCCACATCGTCTTCTCCTCCTCCGCTTGATCCGCAGCCGACTAATGGCACTGTGCCGCAACAGCAAAACGCAACCGCAGAAGACCCGAATGGAGCAGCCCCTACGAATGGAGAGGCACCGGAGCTGCCCAGAGAGCAGTAAGATCTTAGATACGGACGCCCACTTTCTTTTGTATTTAGACCCAGCAAGGAGACTCAGATGCAAGACATGGAAGACAACTACAAGACAGGGCGCTCGCTCTACTTGGCTAACAACTACGAAGCCGCTGCGGACCGGCTCAGCTACGCGACTCAGCTCGGGTAAGCATTCACTTTGTCTTCTCCAATTCTGGACAAATTAGCCGAATGAGAAGTTAGCTTTTAGTGGGCGAAGCTTCGGCATGTAGTCTCTTCTAGTATTTTCATGCTGTAACAGTAAAAATACATGGAAGTTGTATCGTTTTCGAGTTATTTACAGTACCGTCCGTTTGTATCGGACATGGGCTAATTCTTCTTCTTCTTTAGTGTGAAGCTGTACGGAGAATTCGCACCGGAATGTTTCAACTCTTACCTCTACTACGGCAAGACCCTCGTGGAGCTCAGCCGCGAGGACTCCTTGGCGCACGTCTTGAAGCCGCCATCTGTGCAGGACGAGGCATCGGACTCGGATGGAGATGACGAGGAGGAGACGGAGAACGGCGAACCGGAGGAGGAGGGCGGAGGTAAGGGAGGTCAAGGAGGAACACGTGGAGTAACCGGGTATTTAGAGCCCCTGGAAAATGTGGATGCTGGCTCAGAGGATCTCGAGAACGGAGCTCAGAACGGCACTAATGGTGAGAGCTCGGAGGTGCCCACCAATGGAGAACATCAGCATGTGGAGACAGCCGCCGGAACAGATAGCGAGGGCGAGGAGAACGCCAGTCTGGCCTGGGAAGTGCTCGAAGTAGCACGCGCCATATGCGAGAAGTATGTGGCGAGAAAACTTGAAGTTGAGCTATCTTTGAGCTTTAGGCAAAATGAGAGCCAGGAATGGAAGTTGAACAAGTCCGAGGTGCACGCGGCTCTCGGCGATGCGCTCACCGTGCGAGAGGAGTTCGACCAGGCTCGCGTCGAGCTGATGAACGCTCATAGGATTCAGGTACTGTTATTTTTACGACTTTTGCCATATGATTCGGAAAAGCCACCAGTGCAGACTTCGGAGTAAGGTGGCATGCACATTGGCGAGAGCTATTTTTTCGGAAAAATTCTAGCTTCCTTTACTGTAAACGAACCGTTACTGTAACTTATGTACTGCTCGACTGCACTGTACTGTATGGTTTTGAGTTTGCACTTACTGTGACAATGCCTAATTTGGAGCATACTGTAAGATACGAAACACGACTGGTACTGTATCACAAACACCCTTCTCCGAACTGTCCTTACTCGGCGCACAAACGAGCAGCTCATTTAGATGGAGTTGCTGGAGCCGCATGACCGCAAACTCGCGGAGACGCTCTTCAGCATCGGACTGACGCACCGCAGCCAAACAAACTTTACGAATGCGGCAGAGTACTTCGAGAAGGCAGCTGAGGTCCTGAAGAAGAAAATTGGTACGCCTCTGTCATGACATGCGCGCATGCTTATGCGCATAAGCGGCGCATGTGTCGCCTAATAGGAGGCTGGATGTGGCATGCAACTTCCACAACAGTGGCATTAAGAATCTGGTTCGGTTCGTGATCGTTTCTCGAACCGATAAAACCTCGAACCGAATCGGTTCTTATAAATGGTCGGATCACCTCGGCACATGTATAAAACAGACAAATTCATTGCGCAAATCACTTGACACTAACTATACAAGGGAAAAACAATGGAGACGCTGAGACAAAACACAATAACCTTAACACATAATTATCACTACAATTATGCTTCCGATTTTGCTCTGACCGGCTCCGATTTTCCCTGGCATCAATCAACCCTTTCGCCCTATTGAGAGTGGCGGGTCCTCCTGCCACACTTTGCCACAACGGTCCTTTTTGCTTGGTCTTGCGGTTCGAGACCACGCATGCCGTTGCGTCCGGCACCACGCATCCCATTGCGGTCCAGGACCTCACATGCTATTGAGGGTCCGGGACCACACATGCCATCGCGGTCCGCAACCACGCATGCCATTGCGTCCCGGGACCACACATGCCATGCCGGTCACACACATACATTGCGGTCCGCAACTACGCATGCCATTGCGTCCCGGGACCACGCATGCCATTCCGGTCCGTGACCACATATACATTGCGGTCCGCAACTACGCATGCCATCGCGTCCCGGGAGCACGCATGCCATTCCGGTCCGTGACCACACATACATTGCGGTCCGCAACCACGCATGCCATTGCGTCCCGGGACCACGCATGTTAGTGCGATCCGTGACCACACACGCGATTGCCGTCCGCAACTACGCATTCCCACTGCGGTCAGCAACTACGCATTCCTGCGGTACGTGACCGAGCGTGCCAGTGCGGTCCGTGACCACGCGTGTCATAGCGGTCCGGGAACATGTATGCCATTGCGGTCCATAACCACGAGTGCTATTTCGGTCCGGGGACCACACATGCCATTAGGGTCCGCGACCACACATGCCATTGCGTCCCGGGACCACGCATGCCATTGCGTCCGTGACCACACACACATTGCGGTCCGTGACCAATAACATGCGGTCCGTGACCACGCATGCCAATGCGGTCCTGGACCACTCGAGCCAACGCGGTCCGGGACCACATATATCAGAGCGGCTCGTGACCACACACACATTGCGGTCCATGCCCGCACCTGTCATTGAGGACCGTTACCGCGCTTGCCGTCCGGGTCCACAGATGCCATTATGTCCATGAGCACGCGTGCTATTGCGGTCCGTGGCGACGCATGACAATGCGGTCCGGGACCGCGCATAGGTACCGCAGTGATATGCGTGGTCCCGGACCGCGTACGGCAAGCGTGGTAACGGACCGCAATGACGAGTGCGGTCATTGGCATGCGGCCTGGGACCTCAATGCCAATCTGGTGCGGATCCGCACGTCAGTGCGGTCAGGGACCACCATGCCAATGCGGTCCGGTGGCATGCATTAATAGCGCGGTACGGCCTTGCATTGCAGTGTAGGTCTGGTCCATTGGCCGTTTTGACCGCAGCGGACACCTAATATGACGGACCAACGGAACACCTGGTCCGGGTTTAAGGGTTTTCCCATCGTTGTAACAGCCGCTGACCTTGAACTCGCATGCCACATCCATCGTCCAAAAAGGCCACATTTGCCAGAATGATGAGCAAGCGTACAAGTCCATACCAGGACGCAGGTCAATTTGGATCAACAAGCATGTTTAGACTACCTCAAGACGGAGCTGGAGTCGGGTACGCTAAACGACGAGGACGCGAAGACGGCCACAGCAGAGCTCGAGGATGCCCGGGCGGTGGCTGAGTCCATCATGGCGGAAATTGCCGATGCGCGCGATTCCGCGGAGACGCAGAAGAAGATGAAAGAGTTTATGCGCGAGGAGTCGCAGCGCCTCGAGCAGAGCGGCCAGGGAACATTGGCGGGTGGCTCCGGTGGCGGCGAGCAGACGGTGGACGACCTCACTGCATTCGTCCGCAAGCGCAAACATCCCGATACCTCCGAGCCACAGAACAACGAGAATGGTAGGTTTTGCCAAATCGCACGAACCCCGTGTCAGAGCAAAACACAATGCCTCCTTCTAGTTTACCGTGAATGCATACGTAAGACTTATTAGAAGTTCTCATAAATCGACATGCTTTCGCATTACTTGTTTGCAGGCTCTTCGGTGAAGGTTCATGAAGGCGACTCCGGTGAAACCATATCGGAGGCGGGCGAGAGTGGCGAGAACAAGAAGGCTCGTCTCGAGGAGGAGAACGCACCTCGCTAGGAGAACGCACCTCGCTAGACATCAATCTCAGACCTTCTTCTCATTATTATCCTGTGTCGGACTATTTATTCCAGTTTTACCGTCAAGACGATGTTTTGCACGCGATCATTAAACGGTTTCGTACTGATTACGTGGGTTTTCGAATGCCTCACTGCAACTGGCCCTGGTGCACAGTGTTGCAAATTAGCAACAGGGTGGAGCATTTTCTCAAGAAGCTTGCAATTCACAAAACCCATTGGACCTGCAGCAAGCAGTTTTGCAGAATTAACGCTAAATGCAATCCTTTAGTAAACTAATTGCAAATTGGACGTTCGTAAGGAGCTCGGTCATATAGGCAATACTTGCAGTCTGTATTTTAGGCGAAATACTTACAGACAGTACTTCAAGCGTCTTCGTAATAGTAGCAGTAGCAACAGTATGTTTGCAAAATTAGCAAACAACAAGTATGCAACGTTGGAAACATAGCGGCTTTATGAGAGAACTCTTTTGTATTCGGCACCCGACCGGAGCCGTTCCTGGTGTTCGTACGAGTAATATTCGTCCACCTTTTGCTTCCGCACGTGATAATCCCAGTCGCGAATCCCGCATGCGGCAAGGTCCAGTCGCATTTTCTCCATTTCCTGTGATTCCACGTCGGCAAAGGCTTGCTCGAACATTTCCGACAAGCGTCCATCTTCTCGTAGTTGCGGCCAGCGATTCGGATTTCGGTGTCTCCTCGAACCTAAAGGAGCTAGCAGTTGAAATGGAATTGTCCACCGATGCCAGATAAACCGCTAAGTTGTCATGGAAGCCCATCGAGCCTTTCAGAGATTTTATAAAGGGACTGTTATGTTTACTGTTCCTTCCAATAGCCGTGGAAATTGGCGTATAGTGGTCGGATCGGATAAGACTATCGGACAATTTACAGTACTTACCTACGCGGTTCCATCTGGCTTACAGTTAGTGTTCGGTAACGCACTTACTGTACATTCCACCAGGCTTCTTACGCTACGTTCTTGTGACTTACAGTACTGACTGCTTACAGTAACTAATAGGTACCTACCGGTAACTCATAATTACAGTAATAGTAAATAAAGTACGGTAAATAATGCTGACGACTTACAGTCAAACATGTATGGTCTCTTTGTTAAGTCGACCGGAAGCGCTAATAGGAGAAATTCTGGAGGTGGAGGGGCGAGATCCAGAAGGTGAAACACCAATTCCTTCTTCTGGGAGACATGGTCGGATACGAAACATTGGGCAATATCGGAATGGACCAACTAGGGACGCATTTAGGGACAGATCGGAAAGGGGCTGAAGGTCGGTGAAGCAGGTGTAGCCGGTAAAAGGTGGGCCGGATGCACTTCCGACAACACCGAGTCCGATTTCGATCACCGATGGGCTATAATTTTTTGACACGTTGACAACGGAAGCACTTCCCGGTGACACGTGTGGAAGAGCTCGGATTGAATGAAGTTCACATAATCGTAAAAATGCTGACTTACCGTAATAAATACATCGTACTGCTCGGATATCTCCAGGATCACATCCGGCGTGTACCGCTTCGTATGCTCCCGGAAGAAGCCCGGCACGTAGAGAGTGGTCTTCGCATAGGCGTCGAGATTGAGAGCCTGCACCAGGCGGTCTAGCTCGTCCCGAGCCGCCCACGCCTTGTACTGGTCCTTCGATGTGACGCTAATCGCCTGCGTGGTCGCGTTGATGGCGGGGAAGGACACACTGACGTCGTAGCGGAACACAATGTCCCGGATGTTTTCCCCGCGTCTTCCCGTGACGACTTGCTGCAAGTCCGTCGGAACGATGGACTAAACGTTGGGTAAATTATGGATTGGGGCGAAGTTCACTGAAGAAATAAGTCGATAATGGACAGGTTGGATGTAAGATGTGACCCAACGTGCGCCGGGTCGGAATCTGAGTAACCTAGGTTCGGATCGGAAGTGATGTGGATCGGAAGGGTTGGGTGTGCATCGGATCGAAAATGGCACGGGTCAGATCGAGGGCCAATATGGTATCTCAAACAGCTCATGTGGGAATCCGGGGATCAAGTGGACGGATGGATCGGAAATATGCACAGACCTACCCTTCCGGTAGCCGTGAACCTCTTCGTGGAGCCGGACCGCTGCGGCGCTGCCGAGTTTGGACGATGCACGGGCGACTGACTCGTGGCGCGAGGTGTGCCGGAATAGTTGTAGCCACTGCTGCTGCGGCATGACGATGGACGCGAGGAACTCACAGAGCGTGCGTAGAACATTCTGCTAGAAGCGTGCAGCTTCAAACAACCCCATACCTAATTGGTGTTTTTTGGCATGAAAATACGGGTAGAAAGCGACCGACACGTACATTCGGGTCGCATGGGCACGCGTAATTTTTTTTCTGATGAATGTCTGACATGACCATTTTCTAAATTTTGAAAAGTCTATTCGTTTTGTAATTCTTTTCTTTTTAATTTTTATGTTTAATTTTTTATATTTTCTAAGTTCTTGTAAACAAATAAAAAATTTTATTAATAAAAATTAAACAAATAAAACGAAATTTCTCCCGTTTCCCGCGCATTACCAAGATGCGTTTCGTACTATGCCCCACGAACACGCGGCTCTCGCTGCTTAGTTCTGGTCGTCTTTCCAGCCGCTTCTCACATTTTATAAGGCGATTTATTCAAGCATGTAATCGAAGCAAACGGAACCTAAGTTTTACGCACCGACCTAAGTATAAACAAAGAGGACATACACTCACGGTGGAATGAGTAATGTGAGCCCGCAACGCGAAACGCGCTAAGCCACAAAAAGCCAAACAGCCAAGTGGGGCATCGAAGTGGCCATATTTGGCGCGCGGCTCTCAAATGAGAATAAATAAATGCGCATCACGCGACCGCCGACAGCTGGCCGCCGCCCCGGCCGCGGCGGCGGCGGCTCGGTTTCTCGAGGAAGTCGGCCTCTCGCTGCGCTGACGAGTACGACGGCGGAGGAGCCCTGATGGACGACGAGCGGGGCAGCTTTGTTGTTGTGAAAGCAGCGAAGATATTGGCAAAGAGCGCCGCGGCGTCGACGCGCCGCGAATGTGACCAGTTCCCTCCCCTTCTAGGAAGGAAAAAGTGGCGTCATTCACGTGAGAAAGTCGGCCACGCGGGGACGGCGTGAAATCGCCGTAATTGGATAGCGAGGCCGGGATTAGGGGCCACCAAAGCGGCTAAGGAGCGCACATGGTTTAACGTCTCGCCTAAACCATTTTTGGACGGATTTTCGGATTTCGTGATGCAGAGCTAGGGATAGCACTAGGCGGATCTCTGAGGTTAGAGCGGGATTTCTGTGAGGTAGGCGTTTGTGCCCAGAGGCATTGTACCTTTTGAGTTATAGGGAGAGGGGATTCCAATTCCCCGTGATATTCTTCCTCTCCATAACCACAAAGATCCCACGAGATATATGCCGTGGAGCTATGGACGAAGGCTGGGGGAATGTCGGAATGGATTCGGAATCGGTTGCGGGTCTTCTTCGGAAAAGAAATTGGTATTCGTAATCGGTTAAAATGCACTATTCGGCGTTGCTGGCGATGATAATGAAATTTCAGGCAATACTTCAGCAATTTTTGTGAAAAATAGCTCTTGCGTAGAGAGTTAAATTGGTGAGCCATTCGTACCAATCTGAATAAAAAATTGTTCCAGAGGCGCGGACGCTTTCGCAATAAATTCGCCCGGTACATATTAGAACCGAAATCGAATTGGGTAACGTGGTCGTTGTCACTTTTGTATTTTCGATATTCGGAATAGGTTTAAAATTTTAATATCGGAACCAGATTACTGGCTGAGCTCCGACCGAAAAAGTCCGCGGGACTAAAGCACCAAAGCGTCAGACAGAAATTTACTTCTTTTCCCTAGCGTTTGCATGGCCGACCGCACACGGCTTCCCTTTTATGCGGAACTTCGTTAGAGTCATTCCAGACACGCACGAATTAGTGATGTCACACTTTGCCAGCCAGGCCACGGCAGACATTGTTCTTCCAGCGCAAAGCGGTTGAATGCTCTGTTTCACTTACGGAACTCTGGACACGTTTATGTCGCCTTGGTGCCAATGCTACGTGGGAAAGCAAAAAAGCGAAAATCCCTATTATCGTTTTTTTTTTAAGAACGATTTCTGGGTTTAGGCGTCTTGGACTGATTACAGTGAAAGGCGTTCTTTCCTGCCTTGGACCTCAGTGAATGGCAAAAGACCAAAACGGTGAGTCTGCTCATCGAACGCCTCGTCTCTTCCGGAAGCCTGACTACAGTACAACTGGGAGCCGCCGTCATCCACAAAATTTCAGAATATGCGGGTAGTCGTACCGCCGAGAGGGTAAGCTTCTCGGGCATTCTTGGCACCATTAAAATTCCCTTGAGCTTATCGAACGGAAAGAGGCGGATTATCGAAGTTCCACGAAAATTCATGCGGCAGTCATGCGTGCCGCATGCTGCATGTAGCGAACACGCAGATGTAGGCCTTCACACATATTAGGCGATTCCGCATGCAGCCCGCTGCGTTCGAGGACAGCATGCTTGCTTCACGTGTCCCGGTCTTCCTTTTTAGACTTTCGCTGACCTTCGATCCTCATGCTAGTGCATTATGGCCTCCACAATATAAGCCGCACCGCATGCATATACCGTATTTCCTCGAACAATCCCCCCCGAACGATTCCCCCGTCTAGGCGGGTGTCCGAAAAATAATTAACCAGGCGAATTATTCGAGGAAGAACGGTAGCCTTATGAACGTGTATTTACATAAAGTGAACCGCGCCTTGAAGCCGCAGAAGTTGAAAGCATCACTCTACATCCAACCGCAAATTAACAAAAACAAAACGACATGAAAAGACAGAATAAAACATCCAGCAAAGAAAAACACAAAATTAAGAGACGTGCAACATCTCATTGAACCAAGAGATATGCACATAAATACGTACCTAATTCACCATAAGGCTACCTATGCTGGCTGTTGAAACACCGATCATGAGTGGGGCTGCTTGAGCCAGAAATCGCATGTAAATGGCAAAAAGTCATACAGAAAGAAGAAGTGCCCCGCCGGGCAAAGAGGCAAGAATCGGGGAGCCAAAAAATAAAGATTTAAAACGTGGATGCGATGACAGCGTAGAACAATATAAAAATGCATTGTACTAGCAGGCTTATCTAAAAACTTCGGCGACGGCTAAACTCTAGAAAAGGACAAAAACATCCGTCTTTAATTGCACACAGAGGCAGGTACATAGAGCGGAAAAAACATAGCGCAAGACTTGAAATTAAACTTGTCTGGCAGGTGTTAAAAACACAATAAGGACATGCTCCGAGACTACTCTAGACGCACTAGTCGTTAACAAAGCATAGGCTCCAGCGGCCAGTCGCGGAGCGCTTCTGCTCGTTAGAGTACACCAGGTTGACGCTGTACAGGCACGGCCGTAGTCTTGTCGCGAGTGAGTAGGGGTCCTGGACTCGGCCGACGAAGTCGCTCTCGATGAGCGCCGGCTCTCCGTTGGCGTTGTTGGTCACATGGACGCCGCAGGTGATCTAAATTGATAAATTATACGTAAGCGTACCAACGTACCACTATTAATACTATTAGTACTATCAACACGAAAGTTCCATTTTTCCAATGTCTACATTTAAATAAAAGAAGAATGTATTTTTTAGTTTAATTTGTCAGAAAATAAACAGCCCGGTCAAAGTACTTGCGAATCTTTAAGCTTGTAGTTCAAGTTTGGGCAACTCAGTTTTACTATTTCTAGCATTTCCTAGCCACTTGTAATTTTAGAATAAGACAGAGTAAAGGTGAACACAGCTCAACTTACAACGATCGAGTCGAGCATGGGCATCGCATGAATCACCTCGTCGATGGGCGCGTACCGTCCAATAGTGTAGCGCACCTCTGGCTTCCTAAAGCAACAAAATTCGTGAAGAATACCCGGACGCAGTAACAGACGTCCCGTCTCGTGAATGGGGAGCGCGTATGATGGTCATCCTAGAGGATGGGGCACAACTTCGTCGCCGGTACCCTGCCAGGCCTGTGCCCGTACTCTACGTTACGGAGTTCGGTCCGGAGGGCGGTCAATGACCAGGCGCATTCGCGCCTTACCAGTAGACTTCGGCACGACACTCCTCGTGCCAACGCCTTACCCTGTTGCCCCATCGGACCGCATAAAATGCCGTATGTTCTACCGTAATTACGGCTTTTACGGCCCGTACGGACCGGTTAGAAAGCTTCACCTGCACCGTAAAGCTTCATTTGCTGATCCCATCCGTACCATAATACCGTTTTACGGTACGGCAACGGTACGACAGCACGGGCCCCGAAGTCAACTTACCAGAGAGTTGCGTCGAAGCGCAGCCACTGCCCGACGTTCATCCTGCGCGTGTGGACGAAGATCTGGATGAACGCCTCGCGGCCTTCGAGGTCCGGCGAGTAGACGACGTACTGATAGGAGCGTTTCGTATAGATCACGCCGACGCATCCGGTGCAGTGCACGGGTGCAGCTTTATAAACGTGTGTGTACATAAAGGAAACTGCGCCTCGAAACCGCAAAAGTTCAAAGCATGCCCTTGTCCAACAGAAAACAACAAACAAAACGATAATGAAAAGACAGGCTAAAAACCCAGTACAGGAAGAGCAGCAGAACTGAAGCACAAAATTAAGTGACATGAAATATTTCATAAAATCAAGAGACGTCCAGATAAATACGCAATTAATTCAACGTAAGGCTAGTTTGACTCTATTAGAGCCAACAATCGCTTGAAATGACAAGTAATATCCCGAGTGCCCGAAGACGAAGAAGGCAAGACACGAGCAAGCGGAAAAATAAAGACACAACATGGATGTGATGTCGTTGTCGAACAATATAAAAATGCACAGTACTAGCATCCTTACCTAAAAGCTGTGGCGACGGCTAGACTGTAGAAAAGGTGCGAACAAACACCAGTTTTTAATTGCACATAGAGGCGGGTACATGGAGAGCGGAAACAAACTTGTCTGGCAGGTGTTAAAAACACAATAAGGACATGCTCCGAGACTACTCTACACGCACTAGTCGTTAACAAAGCATAGGCTCCAGCGACCCGTCGCGGCGGCCTTCTGCTCGTTAGAGTAGACCAGGTTGACGCTGTGCAGGCCCGAACGTAGTCTTGTCGCGAGTGAATAGGGGTCCTCAACGCGGCCGGAGAAGTCGCTTTCGACGAGCGGCCGCTCACCGTTAGCGTCGCCTGTCACGCGCACGTCGCACGTGATCTAAATTCGTAAAATTAATCGATGAACATATCTCTTCTTTTAAGATGTGGTTTTAAATTTTCTTGGTACTTACTTCTTCAATTAAGACGTATTCGAAGGTTCAAGCTAGCACTAAATAAAATAAATCGACACAAAAATAAGTTAAAATAAAATTTAAAAAATGAAATTTTACGTTTGTATTTCGAATGAGACCACTGTTTCTGATGAAGTAGATTTTTGGGTGAGTGAAGTGAAGTGAAAATGAAGTAGGGACGACTTCACTTTTCTTCGCTGAACTGAGCACTTCACCGAAACAGTGAATTAGGCAACTCAATGAGATCTAGCGTTGCTCGAATAAGAACAAGGTCTGAATACAGGTGAACACAGCGCGACTTACAACGATCGAGTCGAGCATCGGCATCGCGTGGATTACCTCGTCAATGGAAGTATACCGTCCGATTGTGTAGCGCGCCTCCGGCTTCCTAAAGCAACAAAATTCGTGAAAAAATAGGATATAGAGCGGATGGCCATGTTCGTGAGGGAACGTGGATAGACCGTACCGTACCGTTTGCAACCCGTATTCGTAGTCTACATTACGGATAGTACGTTACGGGTGGAGTAAGAACGGCGAAGAGTACGGGGAAATCTCTCTCCGTCCGTCCTGGACAAATCCACAGAGGAGACCCTTGGAAGGCATTTTTTCAAGATTTTCGCCAAAAACGCTTCACGCCTTGGACCAGTCCGTCCATACCATTCGCAAGACATTCCCCGTACCAACGCCTTACGGTGCTGTCCCGCACACAGACAAATGTTTCGGAAAATATGACAAATACGTCCGCACGCATACGCCGCCACAAAAAGCCGTATTTTCTGCCGTAATTACGGCCCGGTACAGCCGATAACAGTTAGAAAGCTTCGACCGGACCCCGTAAAGCCTTACTTGATCAGCCCACTCGTACCGTTAGCCGTGCCGTAAAAAATACCGCTTTAAGGTACGGAAACGGTACGACGGTACGGGTGCCAAAGTCTACTTACCAGAGAGTTGCGTCGAATCGGAGCCACTGCCCGACGGTCATCTTGCGCTTGTGGACAAAGACCTGGACGAACGCCTCGCGGCCTTCGAGGTCCGGCGAATAGACAAGGTACTGATAGGAGCGCTTCGTCCAGATCACGCCGACGCAGCCGGTGCGGTGTACGGGCGCCCAGCGCTGCTGCATGGGCGACGGCAAGACGACGGGCGCCGGCGCATACGAGTCGGAAGTGTCGATGATGAGCTCGGAAGACGCCGTAGTGTCCTTCTCGTCGTTTGAAGTGCTGAGCGGTTCGTTCCCTAAAACGACCATTTTAAACGGCTGCGTTTACTATTCATGCATTAAGCGCTTACGCGGAGTAAATATTTGGATAACTCATCAAATGTGCAGAAACTTGTTTGCAACAAGATGAATATGACTAAAGGTTGGCTGCCGTACAGGTTGTACGGCCATATCGTACCGCACTGCTGTACTCTCGGTACGGCTTACGGGTGGTTCAGGAGAGTATGGCGGGTGAGGCCGGCGTACGAAGTAGGGTACGGCTCCGATTTTCTCTGTTTTTAGCACTAGTAGCCCGTATTAGTACCGTTCCGTGCTACGGCCTGTACTGCAGTACCGTACTGTACGGTACGGATGGGGTCAGTAAGGTACGGAGTGGGTGTGGGGTCAGAACGGCACGGAGCACGGTACGTACCTGAAGAAAAGCCGTTCTCTCCCACCGACCGATGCGTCTCGGAAAGGAAGAGACCCGCGAGAGCAGTGCCCCACTCTGTGTCCACGTTCTGCTGCGCTGCGTCATGCTGCGGCGCGTCGTCGTTGTCGAAGTTAATGATCTCGCCTTCGGCCACGAGCGTCTCGGCAGCGACGCCGAGGTGCTGCTGCCAGGAGAGGCCGGCAGTGATACGATTGCTGCGCTGCGGCAGCGCAGCGCGCTGCGTGTTCCGAGGTGGCGAGCGACTCTCATCGACGCGTTGAGGGCCATGAAGCGGAGCAGTGCGAGGCGCTTCCTAAATGCAGTAGAGTTTGTACGATCAGGTAGTTCGTTTTAGCACCAATCCACTTTATTTTTATGCGACTGTCAATTTTTGTTTTAGCGTAAACATTTTTATGTTTATGATTTTATTTACTCCATCAAAAATGTTTTAAAATCGCATGCCTAAAAATTTGTCCTACCAGCAAGCATAAAATTTACTTGCAAGAATTTTCATACACATAGTTTACCTGTGCTTGCACGGGACGGTCGCAGTGAGCCAGCACGTTGCTGCGCTGCGGCAGTACGTTAGGAGGATGCAGGTCCCAGTCGTCGTCCCGTGCGGCCGTGGCGGATAAAGCGCTGGCGCAGTTCGCTGCTGGAAGTCGACGCATCTCAGAGGCTCGGGCAGCTAAACGTGCGGGTTTAGTGCGAAAAAGCACGTCGCTCTATGGACGGAAACATGCACTAAAAGGACTGTCTTATTTCAAAAAGGTTAACAAATAAAGAGCACGGACACCTTGACGGACCGC
>JNEY01000558.1:13375-26153 GCA_020875895.1 Aphelenchus avenae | reverse complement strand
GGGGGGGGGGGGGGGGGGGGGGGGGGACACAATAGGGTAAGGGGGATCCTTTGGTGCAGAAAATTGTATAGAAAGTTAGTAAATTTTTAAGTCAAAAAGGCTCTATTTTAGTTACGCCTTTTTGTCTCATCTTAGGGGTTTATTTCCCCTGTCGCCGACCTCCACCCCCAAAAAAATACTGAAATCCCGCCTACGGCCCTAAACTAGACCAACGCCTGTCGGTTTCGCCGACTCCACACCCCCTCACCCAATTCCCCTAGCATGGTAGTAACACTCCCGCTTAGCCTAACGGTAATCGGTGGAAAGTCTCCGCATAGTTAACTCATGGCTGCGTCCCGCCGGAGCCATTCCCGAACAGAATAAAGCAGTACTCGATGACCTGCTTGACAAGCGACTCCATCAGTGAAGTGGTCCGGTAGCCGCGACGTCGCAGCGAAGTGCCGTAGTCAGCGTGGTAGCTTCCGTTGGAATCGGTGTGCAGTCGCTGGTAGGGAACGTTTGTAGGAATTGGCGTCTTGCGCGTAATGGAAGCCGCCGTTGCTCGGAGAAGACCCATGGTCTCGTCGCCGCTGGTTCCCATCGTGAAAGTCTCTAAGGCAGACACGTTAAGTGACCGCTAAGACGGAGCGTGCAGGATCGGATGGCCCTAGGACGGGACGCATACAGCAGACAAGACAGTAGGCAGGAAGAAGGTAAGCCAAGAAGGCAAGAATGCGTTTGGAACAATTTCTAAAAAATAAAAATATAACTAAAGCAGCTGAAAAATAAAAATAAATGAGCTGAAAACAGAAAATTGTCCCAAGGGCAAACCTAAAGCGGGTAATCGGGTAAAAAAGGTTCAACGATAACTGCTAACTGACAAAGTTGGCTTAACCGCGACTAGCCAAATAATTGCCGGTTTTCTTTCAATTTGATTCCTGTTCGGAAGCGTTTCTGTGAAGGTAGAAAGTGGCGGTAGCATTCAAAATTCATAAAAGGAGTTTCGCTATAAATCGGGATTGGTTGTCTGGCAAGGTGAGCAAAAGGCAAACTAGCAGAGCACGCATTCCCACAGAGCGAATTTGGTGAACAATTTCTTGAGAAAAATAAGCAGAGGCAAAACGCCACTGACTGAATAACCAACCGCGTTCACCGCTCCAACCGACGAGCGCTGCATGGACGCCATCCTCGGTCGAGTATCTTATCAGTGCTTACGTGTGCACAGGTCGCGAAACCGCCGCAGCATCCACGCGCCCGACTAGCGGCTACCAAGCACGAACAACATTCGTCCGCGTCTTTGTGCATCGAAGTTTATAGTGTCCGCTCGTCCTTCTTAGCAGAAATCCCGACAAAAATCCCATTGAACTGGCCAACGATCTTGAGCAGAAACACGTGCGTCCGAAGAACACCGGCTGAGCCTCGAGTGCTGACAGCTCAGGGGTATGCACAGTAGAGTTAGACGGCCGTACCGCATTCCGTACCGTATTCTGATATCACGTAACCAAAATCACTAAATACGGCCGTTTGACCTTCCTAAAAGGTGTATCATATAATTCGGAATCAGCGACAAATTGACAAGCAAAGTACAAAGTTTTGATTTCAAATATTCTCGACGATGCAGGCTACAACGTCGATGTTGGGCAAGCTTAGCAAATATAATAATTTTTCGACAAATTCCGACTGGCGTCGCTATTTTACCTAGTGTTAATGACCATCACGCTAGAACCCGTCCCTCCCCGTGATGGCTTCGTGATGAGGCTCGACTACCCCCTCCCTCCCCGTTATCATCACGGAGTTCTGGACTCTCCCTTTCTGGCTGAATTTGCATAGAATAACATGGTATTACTACATAAATACAACATATAGTGTATCATGTGAGAGCAAAATTAAGTAAACAGACGAAAAAAGCCTACGACACCCCAGATTCCCAGGACGTCTCCGATCCAAGTACTAATGGAGCCCAGCGCTGCTTGACTTGCCAGATCGGACGGGATGGCGTACGTTCAGCGCGGTATGGTCGTAGGCGACGGAAGGGGCGCAGCGAAGGGGCAAAGAGGCTGTCGGCGGCCCGCTTCCGAGCACCACCGGCAGTCAGTTGAGGCCAAACCGAGCGTCGCTCGGAAATAGCGCAAGATGCATGGAGACGCGAGGTCCATTGCGGGACGGGGGAAAGAGCGCTGTCTTATGCGAAATGAGAGCAGTCACGCTCGGAAAAAAAGAGCACGCATTTGGGATTCTCTCGTACGCCGTGTGCCTCGCCCGCCATCTGAATTCCGGCATCCATAAGAGGCGCCTTCTGGACCTCTTCTTCGGTTTATACACCCAAGTTTGAGGTACTTAAAAGTTTCAGCTCGGGTTTCGGCCTGTGGCGAACTTAAATTTTGGAACGCATCACTCTCGCCAGCGGTGCAATAGTGCAAACCCTAGCGGCCGTCGGTGCGAGTCCGTCGTGCAGCCTTGCGTACGCTTACGATTACGTCCATTTAATTACTCGAGTGTACTCCCCGAGGGCCAGTGCGCGGCCATTCAGCCGAGCGAAGACTACTCGGCTGTGGCGTTCGTACATTCGTACGTTAGTTGGATGTTGTGCAAACCGCGACAGGTGATCTTTGGAGTGGAGCTTCATCGCGTATTCCTGCACGCGAAGACGCCAACAACACGACTTTGGTACTAACAGAAGAAAGGCCCGGTTTACCTTATGTTTAGGTACACAACCCGTCCATCGCTTGCTCGTGCGTTTAAATACATTAAATACCTTTTAATGCGGTATGGGGATACCCCACAGTCCCCCCCCCCCTGCTCCAACCAACGGTATGCGGCTGGTACAAATTTTAGAACGCAGTGCTGAGACATTCCAAAAGTTTACTTTCCACTGTCATACCTTACCTAGACTTCAGCTGTAAGGTGCAATAGTGTACTTAAACACACTGCATTTTTCCTTGCTGCCTTCTGTAAAGTGCGCTTCGCCAAATCGCCATTACATCGAATGATGTAAGCAAACTCATAGAAAATGCGGAATCCTGTAGTTTGAACGAGACGCATTCGTGAAGTTTATTACGGTCGGTTATACGCAAATCACTCAAAGTCATCGCGTAGGTACTGGACGGAACATTGCGCTGCGATCAGCGATCACACGAGGGGACAAGTCCCCTTTGTGGTTGGTTTCTTGCAGACGAGTTGGCTCATGCCCGACGGCGGAACATCCGCAACGCCTGACACTATGCGATAACGATAATTAGCCTGCACTAACTCACGTGCATTCTTATCGCAGGCGACGAGGTTTTTCGCGGTGTTGCTGTCTGGACTCCCATTTTGCCAAGGAAGAGGGCCAGGATTGCCGCCGTCGTAGTACTTGAAGGCAGCCGCACTTTTCGCCACGCCCTGCGGAAGTACGACGCCGAGGAATGCGCCTTGCGTGAGTCCAGGATAATCTGTACCTCTTTATGCTTCGATGTGCGGCGTAGCAACCTACTGCCTATGAAGCCGCATTCCTTCTGCGTGTCGGTGAGCTTTGCAACACTGCTTCCGGGCACGAAATTATTGCAGGCGTTCAGCTTGATTGTGTTGTACGTGGGGTTCTAAATGGACAAATACTCGTTGTGTACTCGAGGAAATTCAAGCGAAATTCATAGGGAGGAATTCAGCCCCGCCCCTTCTCTGCGTACGGGTACTAAATAGCAAACACCCTTAAAACAGTGATTTAACACCCGAGGCAAAATAGCTTTTTACCCACAAATTTGCATTGAAAACCCCATAATTTTTCCGTACCCATAAATTTGCATCTTTTCCCCCCTAAAAGGACTGAGCGCCCAGCTTAGGACTGAGCACCCAGACTAGGCTCAGGCTTAGGTTGTTCCTTAGGGCTGAGCTTAGGAACACAAAAAGTCAAATTTAAAATTTATGGGTACGGAGAATTTATGGGGAAAACGATGCAATTTGTGGGTAGGGAAATTTATGGGGTTTTCGCGATAGTCGCTTAACACGGACCGTGATAAACACGATTTCGTAGTTTTTTTCTGTAATTTAAAAAAAAACGTTTGCGATAAGGCATTAGATCCCTTATTCCTTAAGGCTAGGGCGGGGACAGATAGCAGGATTCGATTTAGCGCCGCCTGTGGTGAGCTTTATCGCCAGGTAAGCAATTTTGTACGTAAAAAGATCTAGACGTATCGGATCGATTTTCGGTATTATCGGAGGCATCGGTTAAATTTCTTTGACTCCTCGCCGTCATAGCATGGGCTTACCGTTATAGCGTGCAACGTGTAGCAGAACCATTCTCCACCGAATGTCATTCTGACAGAAAATTCTGTGTCGCACGGGTAGCACAGCGACTCGAGTACTTCTAAATAACGCCCTCAGTGAGGGCGGTCTATTGGAAACAGTATATAAGGAGTCCCTATAAGGGGAAGAGGGGAAAGCTCTTTACACCCACCCCGATCAGTGTGCGATCAAATGCCTATAGTCGCTCCAGGCCACAATATCCTCTTTTAATCGGTTTTGCACGTAGAAAAGTCAACTTCAACGAAGCAAAAACAAGGAACACAGCGGTAGAAAAGGCCCGCCGCAAGCGATACCGAGGGAACTTGACAAGTATAGCAAATATTTGCTCTGGCGGCGCCTAAACGTCGGGCCATTTTGTCCAGTGATAAGCTCAGGGAAGCATCGTCGTATCCAATATCGAATTTCTGAATTTCAATGATTCTTCGGCTTAAGATCCATCCGGAAAAGTATATCGTGCCAAGTAAGGGTAGGCAACCGTTGCGTTATCCGTTACGTTAACAACGTAACGGATAATGAACGGATAACGAATCACACCCCACCTGCCTACCCTTAGTGCCAAGACACATACCGTATTGCCTCTAGTTGTGCGGCCGGCCGGCCTATTTTTCGATGGGCCCGAGTATTGGGCAAAGTAAAAAGTGACATAGCACCTGTACCTGTGTACCTGTGGTACTTGTGGTTTTTGGAAACTTTTTCATTTCTTGACCTAATTTCTGACATTCGTAAATATGCGTAATACGTCAAAATAAAGCATTTGAGTGCATTAATTCCATACTTTTTTGGCCACCGCTGTGGAGGGGGTCTATTAGGAGGGCTGGTCTGATAGGGTGGGCCGCGCAATTAGGGGAAATACGATACGGTAAGCCGTAACCTACTTGACTTTGGGAGAACATAGAGTCCGGCGGTAGCGTCATATCCGGCCAAGTAATTCCCCCAAACGGAGTTGGACCTCTGCAATATGTGAACGAGCAGACGGTTGAAGTTAACCGAATTCCTACCGTCGTCATGCAATAGCCACCTGACGGCATCGTCGTCGGCGGGCATTCGTTGGGGCCGTAAACTGCAAAGCATTCGACGGTTGGAGATCGTGCGTATTGTTGAAGGAAATTATCGAGGCATGAAGCCACCCCACCCCCCCCCCCAAACTAACGACCAAAAACCATCGACCTTTGACAACATGTTCTAGGCATAGTTAAGCATAGAAAGCATGAAATCGCGGAAAATATTTCTTTGTAATTTTCGAACTTTCCGAATAAATCAATAAGTCCCAACTTTCATGAACCACCAACGATCTTCAAAAAATTTTCTAGGCATAAAGATGCATAAGTGCACAAGATGAGAGAGAACATTTTTCAAATTTTCGGAAAATTTCGCCCGGTTCCCGAAAGATCCCCTCCGTTGTCGACGCGCAACTTTCTAAACTGTTCGAGTGTTGATTCAAGGCGCAGTGTACCTTTCTCCATAATGCACAGTTCCGTTTCGGTATTGTTCAAAGCGGTCGGTGAGGCCAGATCTGTGCCTTGGAAGTAGGCCGATCTTTGAGTGCCTTAAACGTGTAACATCTGACCGCACTAGAAACCACGCTCACTGTTTCCGTAAACGAAGCCGGTGACCATTGGCCCATACCGGCAAGTCTTTCCCTTGCCGTCGTAGGTAACGAAGCCTCCGGTCAGCTCACCGGATGCTTGAGCCGCACACGCTTCGATTGACGTTACGTTGTTTGTGGTCGTTGCGTTGACTGGGAGTATAATGCGATAGTGATCGGGGAATGTGCTCAGCCCGGGACCGAAACGAATCTTAAAATTCCCGTTAGAGTTGGGCAAACCGAACCGTTCACGAAGACAAACTGACTAGCTCGATTTGATTATGCTACCTAAGTGCTTAAGCCAGTAAGTGTGAGTTTTTTTTTAGCTTTTCCTAGATTTCTGCTCTGGGCGAATTCTGTGTGAGACACGGTCTCGGAAGTCCAATTCCATTTTCGGCCCGCCGCTAGGCGACCGATCTTGGAAAACGTCCTCCCATTGGCAAAATACGCCCAAACTTTGAGCCGTTGCGACGGAGGATACCGGTGAATTTCGCCAAGTTTATGACTACCCGCTCTTCTACGTTAAAAGCAACTGCACGATACAAACTCTACTAATAGATGCACTTGTTAAGTAGAGGGTTTACGCGGTTTCCATTACGCTACTAGCGACCTGAGAGAGGCGGGCGCTCACGATCTATGGAGTGGGGTTATAATCTGGTACCACACACCGGCGCTGTTGTCGTGCTCGGGGTCGTCGCCGTGGACGTCGTTGTTTTGGCTGGGGTAGTAGGTGTCGTCGCCGTCGTTGGGCTTGTTGACGTAACTGTGCTCGAGGAGCCGGTTGTGGTCGGAGGTGTGGTCGTCGTTGCAGCAGAAGATTTGGTCACAGTAGCCGTGGTCTTTGACGCTACCGATGACGCTGACGTCCCTGTAACGGCCGTCCACGTTAGTGCGGTCGACGTGCTCGCTGCCAGTGTGCCAGTAGCACTGCTGCCCGCGCACTTCTTCGTGTTGATCGCAGCTGACGGGAATCGCTGCTTAGTGCACGCCAGAAAGTCGCACATGGTGCCCCACCCGCCGACTGGGAACGGTAGGAGATCCTCCTTAATCGGGTCGTCGTCGTCAGCCATGGCGTCCAGCTTCTCAGCTGCTTGCTGGATGCGCTCGGCGACGGTCTGAAAGGTTCGCATAGCCTTAACGCACAAAATCTTCCCTTACATCAAAAGCGGTTTTTGGCGATCAAAGAAACACAATCGACAAACGACTCCGTATGGGCTCACTACGGAGTACGGAGCGGCATAATTTTCTGGCCAAATATGCACTAGTACGGGCCGTAGTACGGCTTTAATATGGTCCGTAATGTACTGCGTGCGGTATTCTGCGGTACGGAGTACGGTACGGGGTCGTCAGTTCGGTACGGGGGGGGGGGGTGGCATTACGGTACGGAGTGCGGTACGGGCGGAGGGGGGGTCATTACGGTACGCGGTGCGAGACGGTGGGGGGGGGGGGGGTTGCGTCTAACTCTATATCTTACCAGAGACTCGTTCCAGAGCACATATACGACGGATTGCCGGTACGGAGCCGTAGTCGAGTAAAAGCTGCCTCCATACTCGCTGCATTTGCCACGGAAGAACGCGTTCGTCAGCGCTGTCTCGTTCGCGGAAGTGATTTGGACAAGGCTCTCGAGTGCACTGCAGTCCACCTGTCCCGGCAGTGGCTCGGGCAGGGCGCAGGCGAGGTCACGCAGGACGGTCTCGGCCGGGCATCCGTCCACGGTTGCCAGACGGCCAGCGACGTCCTTCACGTAGAAATTGCCGGGCAAAGGCGCTAAACATTGATATGCCACAACGCAACTCACAAAACACGCATATAGAAACTGTGACGCTACTTTATAAAGTGGAATTAATTTCACATTCTTTGCTGCGAAAAGCGCAGTTCTTAACTACTTTTAGTAGTCTTCGAGGTTATGGCCAAAGCGAAAGGAGGAGTCAAGGGACCCTGCAAAAGCGATATATAGCCTCATTAGTTTTCTTGTTGACCCACATTGACGTGCTAAAAAACGGGTCTAATTCCTGAACTTTTCGTTGCGAACTGCTCATCAAAATCCCACTAGTTTTTTTTTTGCTATCGTCCGGTAGGCGTTGCCTGTGGAGGGCTGTGGAGGGTTGACGCTCGCGACTATACGGGTCATGTTTTAGATGGACCGCCTTTTGGTCCAGCTGAACTGAGTGGTTGAGTCGAGTTAAGGTCGCTTCATGTGTTCAGATGAACTGGGCATTTCAGTTCGATTCACTTTAATCCACTGAACTTGGCCTTTTAGCGGGTTTTCATGGCAAATACTTCAAGCTAAGTGAGAGCTCTGCCAGAATTTGAACCATTTTCGGTGGGAGGTCGAAAAAGCCCAAAATAGCGACGCAACCGACGTTTTCAGCAAAAAAAACAAACACCTGGGTTTCGGGCATTCAGTTCCTCTGAGTTTAGCTCACTAAATCGGTACGTTCGTCCACTGAACTGAACATGACTAGAACGAGCTCAGTTCGGTTCTTCAGTGAACTGCTGCTCCTAGCTTACCCGTAGGAGTTCCCGTTGGCCAGTAGTTCGTGAAGTCGAAAGAGACGAGTCCGCCTCGTAGCGAGCAGCGGCTAGAAGACGCATCGAAGTAGAAGTGCGTCCATTCCGGGTCGTAGGCCTCCGCGTTGGCGAAGCAGGTCCAGATGCTTTCTGTTGTCACATGGTCCACTTCATTCGAAGTCAACTTGAACGTCGGAGGAAGTCGGTAGAACCTCACGGATGAGACCTGCAAATCGCTGGATCTTCGACCGCAAACGCAGAATTCTGCTCACTAGGACTCCGTCGTTGAGCAGCGTCGAAGAATTATGCCCTAGTCTTTTGGCAGTTTTCCACATTTCTTCTATCTCTCCTGTTCAACAGTGACGTTGTGCCGTGAGCACCCCCAATATACCCCCGGGATCATTGCGCGGCAAAACAACGTAATCTGGGCAGTGTGACCCTCTTAAGCAGCACTTTTTAGTCAGCCAACGCCCCCATTCGGATAGTGATCTCATGGCGCGCGCGCGCTCCAACTCTGACCCTCACCCTTGTGATTAATGAACGCCACTATGCTTCAATCAGCTTACCTGAGTAAGACATGTGACTACGATTAGCAGTCGAAGATGGCGCTGCGAGTGGAACATGCCGACCATGGCAGATTACGTGGGCAAGACAATCCTTGCCAGGCCGAGCAGGCGGGCTAAAAGAACGACAAACGCATTGAGTCCATCAGACAGCCTTATCGCCAGGATACTAGCGTCTAATGTGACGGTTGCTAACCTACTAAAATGCGCGAATGGCCAGCTTCCTCAGCGCACAAAAGAAAGAGGTAGAAACGCGAGAATAAATGACTCACGAACATGCATCTCATCTTAGTCGAATTTTTCGCGTTGTCCGAAACCACATTATTCCATACATTGTTCCGAGAATGCGCGGAAGAATGTGTTGGCGGACAAGCAATGCCGTCGCAAACGTCGGAAGCGGATCTGTCCTGTTATACCGCCACTCGTATAACAGGACAGATCCGCTTCCGACGTTTGCGACGGGGAATATTATGCGGGGGGAGTATGCATGGAGTATGCTTTTAAGGTGTTAAGAACACTTAGCTGGCACTCCCCCGGATAATATTGTCTTTGGACGCGTCTGGTTTGGAGGCAAACGCTGGTGTTGGCGTGGATAAATAACCCCCCCCCATAGGGGACAATACAGGAAATACGGTATGCTAAAAGCAAGTGTCGCCTGCTTGGTACAAGTAATCCCCGATAGCGGCGCCGTGGAGTCGTGTTCGTGGGAAGCTTAACATAAAACACGTCGTTTTGAATGATCCCTTAAGCAGACTTCAAACAACGGTCACTCGTTTCTCGCACAGAACACAGACCCAATCGCTCGAACATGACGCATTTGAGAACTTCATTACGCCTTATTAGGTGAAACGACACTCAGAACTTTTGTCAATCTGATGCACATTCCGCTTCGCTCCGGTGACGATCACACGACCGGACATGTTGCCTTCTTCGAAGCGGGCTTCTTGCAGATTAGTGTCTTCATCGCCATTGGAAGAGCATCCACAACATCTAGGTGTGAGGCGATAACAATGGTCGACCTCCTCGCATTGTGGCATGAATGGCAAGAGGATACAATGGACAATGGTAAGAAAAGTAAACTCACATCCGTTCTTATCGCAGTACACGAGGTTGTACGCAGTGTCGTTGTTCGGACGTTTAACCAGCCAAGTGAGAGAGTTTGGATTCATGCCGTCGTAATATTTGAAGGCAGCCGCACTTTTCGCCACGCCCTGCGGAAGAACGATGCCCACGTACGCGGTACTGACATCGGGCATACCTAAGTCCCATCGTGCTTTGTTCTATGGGTACGGGAACCTACTGCCTACGAAGCCGCATTCCTTCTGCGTGTCCGTGAACTTCACGACCGAGCTTCCTGATACAAGATTTTTGCAGGTGTTCTGCTTGATTGTATCGTACGAGGGATTCTGAGCGAACACATGCGAACTATTCGCATTTGCACATCCTATTTAAGCTCACTGTTACAGCATGCACCGAATAGCAGAACCACTGTCCGCCGAACGTCATCCTGATAGAAACTTCCGTGTCGCATGTGTAGCAAAAGGACTTAATCACTGCTAAATTTGCACCGATGACGGCGTTGTCTTTTTTGCCAATGGGCCTTCCGGACAATGTGTCATACTAACAATGACTATCGCAAACGCAGTTTGGAACAAGCATGTTCCAAGTATATTACTCGTGAGAAAATAAGGAAAACTGTGCTTTAGTATCACCATTTTCGTCGCTGCTTTTATAAATATCGTACGTTCTCTAAAACACAACTCGTAGCAAAACGAACCTTCGAGTTTGAGCATCAAGCGTAGAAAATAACCCGAAACTTACTCGACCTCTGAGCAACGTAGAGTTTGCCGTTTGTCTCACGTCCGCCCAAGTAATTGCCCCAACGGTCCGCGGCCACCTACAAAGTCTGTACGGGTAGACGATACAAGTTATTCGATTCTCACGTTAGGCATGCAGAAGTCGCCGTAGAGCGTCGTTTTCTGCGGACATGCGCTGGTACCGTAAACTGCAAGGCATTGTACAGATTGTGGTTCATACTCATTTTCGGAGAGGAGGACGCCAATCTTTGAAGCCCTTTGAAGCCGAAAACACATTCGAGGCATAAATAAGCGTCGACAGCATGTCAAAAAAAATTTTTAAACACCGAACAGGGGTCCCAGATGGAATTTGCCGAAAGGCGGCGGCGGACCCCTTCTGGGGAGCAGGTAGGGGAGGGTCATTTGTTCTCGGCGTATGCTTCCGGCCGTCACCGAAAAAAAGCCTGGGTCGCCCCCTAGGTATTCCCCAAAATGCTCAATTTTTATCTATGAATGAGGTAAACTCCGATTTTGGAATATTTAACTTAAAACAGCCGGCTGCAGGCGACGCTGCCTAAAAAAAATTCGGATAATTTCGCAAAATTCGGTGAAAATTTGATAATCATCGTCTAAAATCCGTAATTTTGTACATTCCGCCTCTCCGCGAGGGGGCGGAAGACCCCAAAAAGGGGGCGCCCGACCCCCAGGGAAGGCGGCCCGGGAGCCCTGACTTCACAAAACAATTGTAACATCCGATTTTGCTACCTATCAGTGAGCTTTAAGACATTTAGAGGTTTAATTAAATGCAGAAAGCACGTAATTATGAAGAGATTTTTGAAAATTTAGGAAAATGCCGCCCCATTCTGTTGTTTTAAGACGCACATACCTTTCTTCATGAGGCACACTTCCGTTTCGGAACTGTTCAAAGGAATCGCTGGGGTCAGTTCTCTGCCTTGGAAGAAGGCGGATCTCTCATTGCCTTAAAAACGCATCTCCTGAGCATACTTAAAACCACGCTCACTGGTCCCGTAAATGAAGCCGTTGACCATTGGCAAATACTGACAAATCCTCGTCGTGGCGTCGTAGGTAACGAAGCCGCTGAGCAGCTTAGTCGATGCTTGTGATGCACACGCTTCGATTGACGCCACGTTCGCCGTGATTGTTGATGTCGCGTTGTATCCGAATATAAGGCGATATTGGTCCGGGAACGTGTACAGACCGGGACCGCAAAGTACCTGAAAGTTTCGTGCAATGGTTTCGGCCGTGGAGTTGCCCCGCAAGGATTGTACGCCATTTGAAGAAGCAGAGGGAAGCTGAATTGCGCTGTGCAGCAGGAGACTTTGAAGTTGGATCCGCGTCCAACAATAATCCGTCCTTAGAGCTTAGCCATATGGAAGGCGACGGGGCAGCTGTTTTGCCCAAAAATGGGAAAGAGTTGCGTTGTTTTCGTCCACCGTGGTCGTGACCAAAACAATATGGACCAGCGACAAGAGTGAAAAGGTGGACCACTTGACCGGGAGTCTCCCAGCCCTGTCCCGCACTCGATAATTTGAGACCACACACCGGCGCTGGAGTCGTGCTCGGAGTCGTCGTCGTGCTCGTAGATGTACTCGTCCTACTCGTGGTCGTCGTGGCCTTAGGGGTGCTTGTCGAGGTCGCCGGCGTCGTTCGGCTTGACGATTTGGACGTGCTCGAGGACGCAATTGTGGTCTGGCGCGTGGACGCAGTAGACGAGCTTGCGGTCGTCGTCGCAGCAGAAGACTTCGTCGTAGTCGCCGTGGTTTTTGTCACTACTGACGACGCTGCGGTGCCTGTGACAGTGGTCCACGTAAGTGCAGTAGACGTGCTCGCCGCAACGGGCGTTGCCAATGTGTCAGTAGCACTGCTACCCGCGCACTTCTTCGGCTTAATCGCAGCCGACGGGAATCGCTGCTTAGTGCACGCCAGGAAATCGCAAACAGTGCCCCATCCGCCCACTGGGGACGCTAGTAGGTGTGCTTTATTTGGGTCGTCGTCATCAGCCATGGCGTCCAGCTTCTCAGCTGCTTGCTGGATGCGCTCGG